>NNCF01133766.1:0-12182 GCA_002313205.1 Laupala kohalensis
TAAGGGGTACTCGCCGTTTAAAGTTACGGTACAAGGGTATATTGCTGAGGGCAAGCCGTGACCGAAAAGGCTGCGCTTCATATACCAAGAGTAGAGCGGGGGAGATGAAGACCGAAGGACCGAGCCGGGAGACGATCCCAGGAACCAGACGTCCCGCGACGCGAGGCCAGGCGCCGCCGACCTTCCCGAGGAATAGCACACAATAGAATACGTGTTTATTTAAAAAATTTCATTTCGGTTAATGGAAATAAATGCCATCTTATCTATTGCAGTTACAATATAATGACGTTGTTGTCTTTGTCAGTGTAGCTGATCGGCGGTGGCAACGTGTGCCGGTTCTTGAGGAGGGTAATTTTGTTCCTTTCAACTAAACAATGTACCTTACACTTATAAACTAGCAACTGAATCAGCAAATCATTAATTTTTACTACTAACTGAATTCACTGAAATACTTATTCACATTAATTATTAGCTTCTTCTAAGATGCAAATTGTTCATTTTAGTATTCCTAACTTCAGCATTGCTTCTACAATTCGGAAGAATTGATTGATTTTAATTAAAGGTTTTCTGTTAAAATTATTTCTATTATTAACAATAAGTTTCTATTTCCTATCAAATATTTTTTTAAATTATTCTTTTAAATATTAAGTATTGATTGATTAAGCATTAATTGATTCATTTCGCGTGCTTTGATTTATCTTTTGAATCCCTAGGAATATCCACAACATTTTCTGGCGACGCGTGATCCGTATCACTAACTGCTGAAAGAGACTTCGTGTGATGTACGACCTGGACCACCTATAAATTTAATTAATTTTTCATTTCATTGGTACTCAATAAATTATAATCCCACTTTCTTGTTTTTATTTCACTTTTCAAAACTTTTTCATGTCAAAAACTTATATTAAATAGTTAACAGTATCCTGATGAATCAAGATTAAAGTGAATGTTTTCATTTCCATGATAGCTTTCTTATTCGTATCGAATTCATTTGGAAGTATCTAATATCTCTTGCTTTGTAAGTACAAAAGTCCGGACGTTTTGAACTCATCGTTCCTGCTGACGTTGCTTCCGCTAGGTCAGCGCCGTCCGCGGGACTTTTCACAAACACTATCGATCCACTGATAATGTAGTGATCGATGATTATATCGAACCAGCACGTGATGGGGGGGGGAGCAAAATGGCGCCCGACGAAAGAAGAAAAAAGGAGATATTTATTTATTTGAATCGCAATATTTTGATTCTCGTCAACAACTTTTTGTTGTTTCAAGCAGGTAAGAATTAAATACTATATTTCTTTGTTTTAAAACAGCCTTTTTTAATATTTGGTGTTACGATAAAATGTTTACATATTGTAACGGATGATGAGAAAATTCCGAACAGCTCCTTTTTCTCTCATCGGAGGACATGCCATGTGAAATATCAATTCTGACAGAATAAATTTGTAACACAATGGTTTGCTCCCCAACGTTTGATGAGAAATTCGATGGCAGTCGGACAGCGGTGCAGTCCGTGCGATCGGTTGCTTGCTGCCGGTGGTCGAACTCGGTTGTGGGGAGGAGTCGCCCGCCACCAGCTGCTCTGACACTCGTCTTGCTTCACTTGGTGAACGTCGTCTTGTTATTCACAAGTCACTGACAGCACCGTGAACTCCTCCACAAGATGGACGCCGATCTGCCAAAAGACAAAATAAACCGATTCTGTTCGGACGACTTACTCTACATTCACGACGTGATTGTGTTTCTAACCTTCATTAGAATTTTTGAAGCAATATTTTTTATTAACAATGGTAAACTGAATTAACCATTTTCATCATTATTTTAATTTGAGTTTTAAAAAGTTAGGGATAATGTAAGATACAGTCGACGTTTACTTTCAGAAGCGGGTTGAATTGGTAATTTTGTTCAAGAAACCATCATTCTACTAGCTGTACGTTTGTTCCAGAAATTATTCTCATTTGAGATTTCATAATCTACAGTAATTCGATTCTATATGGTGAACCTCCTGGATCGTTTCGGTGACAATTCCGTTTTGGATCCTAAATGAAATATAAAAATTACCGAATTCTTTGTGTAGTGAATTATGTGACCGGATTAGAGTTACCATACTGTACATCCATATTGTTAGTCCCTCATAAACGGAAAATTTTGACTAAACTAAATACTTAATTCAATCACCGCAAATACTTTTGAACCAGTTAGAAGATACGTTCCTTTTAAATTACGAATATGCAATGGTTAGCTAGCTACCTTCCCAAGTTTAAAATATTTTATTTTCCATAACCAACTACGCCATAGTATTAAATTAGGTAAAAATTGAGACCTGTGAAAGACACTTTTGAATTATGTTAATACCACAACACGTGTCGAACTATTCTTTTTATCGTTAGGAGTGAAGAGTTGAAATGATAAATCCTTAGCCTCTGCCTTAGGGCCCTTGATCGGAATTGATGGGATGGTCCCTTGCTTGCTTCCGGAGAGCAAATATTAGTTTGTTATCCTCCACGTGATCATACGCAGTTTGTAACTTTTGCTTCTTTTACAGTAACGTTTAATTACATAATTCATTAATTAAGAATTAGTTTGCAATTTCGTTTGTAAAACAAATATGGGAGGATTAGCTTCTCTTCAACTTAGCCCCTTCGAATTTTGTAGTTTTTGAGAAAAAACATATTTATTCACTTTTTTTTACAGTTTTCATGCTAGTTCAACATTTTTATGGTGGTAGTCATTAATTATTAGTTAGTACGAAATCGTCCTGTCAACATTTTCATAACTGTTCGAGATAACTTAAAAGGCGTAGACACAACTGCTCACAGCATGTGGAACGAAATTAAACGTGTTCCCGTCGGCGAAAAGGGTGACTGTGTCTTTATTTGACACAGAAAGAAAACATGGACGCGAGAGGGAAAAGAATGTTCGACACCAGCGATCAAAATTCGCAAAATCCCCAACGTCTCGAAGAAGCAGCGGCGCACCGAGACGGGGGCGCAGAGAGCGCTGCACATACAACACAAGAGATCATAGAAACACGAATATTCTCAATAACTTTCTGGAACAGTATAGTTGAGATTGAGAGGACAGGACAGGGGAAGTTGGGAGACAACACGAAAAGAACAGGAAGAGCTGAAGACGATGGATGTGAGAATGTGGTACAGGAAGGGGAGTGTATTGTGGGAGATATGTATAAGAAAGAGGACGGTTTATAAAAGAAAATGGTTGAATAGATATGCTGGATATAAGGGATCTGAGGAAAGTGCTGGAAAGTGAAAGGAAATATGATGTACTTTATGAGTACGTAGATGGAATGGGAACGATACGCGATGCACAACGAATGCAAGGCCGTGTTGTGTCAAGAGCCTCCTAATGTAACATTGACGACAGGCGCGGTCTGATGATCGAGAACAAGAGAGAAAGAAATGTATGTAAATAAATTGCCACTATTCACGTCTACGATGATAATTAAATGAAATTGTTTAATTATTCTACGCCACAATGTTTCCGCAATGACTGTTTGCTGCCATCGTCAGGTTTGAACATGTTTGAACACAAAAACAAATGATTTTTGTTTATCGTTTGATAACAAGTAGAAAACACATTAACCATGTATACAAATAAAACAATTACATAGTAAAATAAAAATAATTTGAAAAACCAAAACATCGAAGCAGAAAATCTTTGTAAACTTAAACTATAAATTTTGGATAAAAGTTGTTTAAAGAGCCCGTTCTTGTAAATTCAATGTATTTTTCGTAAACTTGATGTGAAACATTTCTGAAATTATAATACGTTTATATCATAATAATTTATTTGAGATTATTGTAAAATAAACATCAAATTTCCATTTCAATTTTATTTAAATAGTCAGGTGCGATTGAAGTGCTGTTGCCATGCCGGGCAAACACGGTTCATTTAGACGCAATATATGTCATTAAATTTAATCTCTTCAACTTCCCTGTTAAGAGCTACCCACTACACCATTGGATTTACAATGTAAAAGCATATATTGACTTCAATGAAAGTTCAAAAGAATTTCAATATCCAATCAAATGTTTTTTTTTTAAATTAGTCTTTTAAATATGTCGATTTTAAAAATACTATGTGACTCTACTGCAATAGCACTTTCAAAACTAAGTGATAAAATTACATAATTATTTTGCTGCATATTGAAGTTATATCTTATTATTCATAAAAATATTATTTTATTCGTTTTCAACCTGGGCGCGGTTGTGTACATTGACTCTGTAGCTCCATCGTGGCCCGGGATGTTCTCCGTTTTCCCTTCGGAGAGAAGCGGACTTTGAATTAGTCCTTTTCATTCGCTCTCATCGTGATAAAAAGACGAGTACAAATAACGAGGCGGTGTCGAGACGTACTATTCCAAGCGGTTTTTTCTTCTTTTTCTCTAGAGAGAGCGAAACAAACGAAGAAGAAAAGAAAGAACGTCGTATTCTTGTTTGTTGAAACAAAATAGTCCAACACCCGCGTTCAATTTTTCTTTCAACAGAAGCGGCGATTGTGAATCGAAAGTGGGGGGAGGGTAATTTTAAATAATCGAAAATTTTCATTTACATGACATTTCCTGAATATTTACACTAAGTACGATTTAAATAATAGAATATATCAAAGGAAAGACAATTGGTGACTACCACATCAGGGATGGTGTAATTTCAGTATAATTCTCAAATTAGTCGGTTAAAACACACGGACACACGGTCTCCCTAATCGCCGCCCCTGCTGATAAACACGTGTAGCAGATTTCTTGGGTTAATGATACGAAAAAAAAAAGCTCTAAATAATGTACCTGATTTTTAGTTTCGTTTCATTCCACGCTGTTTTTTTTTAACCCAAGCGATTTACTGGGAAAATATCATTATTTTTTTACTTTACAGAATGGATGTTAAATACTCAACTTAGGTTTGCGTACGTCAAGTACTCGACTACGTAAAAGGAGAATCGTTCGATATCCCTTTCAAAGTTGGACGCTATCACTAAGAGATTAGTGCCATTTCCCGAGTAGTGAGCTCCTAGACAAATCCCATTGACGGCTAGGAGAATGTCACATCCAGCCAAAGGCAATAGCACTAGCGTCGTAGTCCACCTAAAAATATTAAAAGAAATTAATACCAAATCCTAGGACCCTATTTTTTATATTTACTCTAAAAGCATACACAAAATTTCAATCCTTTGTGTGGATCATCTTGAGGCAAAAGGCTCACGTCAGTTGTCTATGTTAGTTTATGTATCGCTGTGTTTAATGTAAACATACGTCTGCTCATAAAAAAAATACGGTCCTTCGATTCGGTAATCAATTATATATGCAAACGGAAAATATGACTAATTAAAAGTAATTGTTATGCATTTTTGAATTCACAATAAAAGGTGTGAAATATGTGTGTATAGAGCAATGCAGGTTCTTTTGCAAACACTCCTTTGACCCGCTAAATCACCACGTTTTATATTTTTCTTAGTTTAACCCTACAGTGGTCAATACTTTATCAAAATTTCGTAGATAATAGTGTATTTTTTTCTAACTTTTGTCAGGGCAACACATCTCGTGTTCAAATGAATAAAGTTCAACGTGTATTGCAACGCCTCAATAATTGTTTTAACTTTTTCCTTCCCCTAAAAGGAAGAGCGTTTCGATGACCTGCGACGTCGTACAACCTCCGAGTGAGAGGTACGTGCCAACACGTCGTCGTGTGAGCTTCGCTTCTGCTTCAGGAGCCTCATGACCTTCAAGAGACGCTCTTTTACGTATCGCTTCAGGTTTATATAGAATAAGGGATATTTAGTGCGACAAGTCAATTCAAAAACTTGAAACGTGAAGAAGAAAAAAATTGAAAATTTTGAGATTTCTATGTATTTGGATAATACTGACCCTACTCAAGTACTTCCTAATGGAGTCGCCTCACATGAGGAGTGTAGTCACTATACGTTTCTCTCTCAGAGGTCTGTGGGTGTCGCAAGTTTAATGGTAATGGTAGACTGAAACCAGGAGGTGATCGGTGTGTTGCAGTGTAACATAATTAATGAACAACGGTGTAAGGCTACAGTAGAGTCGGTAATATACCCGTGTGAATGTAATTTTGTTACGAACGAATCTGAAAAAACGTTATGCCCCTCAATGCATGTTAACCGCACTGTTTATAAACGTGAATATCATGGGCTATATTACGAGTTTTGTTGTGCTTTAAAATGAGCAAAACAGGAGTTAGCAAGAGGTATGGAATGAGATCAATTTATATTAATTACGGTAATTCGGAAGGATACATTATTGGATTTTCAAGAAGAGTGTTCACTATTTTGTGATTGAATAACTTGAAAATTGGTGTGAGGCTAAAGTACTGTCTGCAATATACCCCTGAGAAGATAGTATTCTTAAGAACAAATCTGAAAGAAGTTATGCCCTCTAATGCATGTTTACCCCACTTTTCAAAAATGTGATTATCTTCGGTTATATTACGAGTTTTGGAGTGCAAAATTTTAGAACCGAAGGAGATCAGTTTGATTTAAAAAAACATTAATTGGGAAGGATACAATCTAGGATTTTATACACAGTGTTCACAATTTTGTGACGAATTAACATGAAAATTGGTGTTAAGCTAAAGTAGAGTCTATAATTAACCCCTTTAAAAGGAATTTTCTTAAAGACAAATCTGAAAGGAGTTATGATCCCCGATGTATGTTAACCCCACGTTTTATAAACGTATCTTTAAAGATATTAGGAATTTAGAGGTGAACATAATTTAGCAACAAAGAATTAAGTAGGAGATAATTTTTCTTAAAACATATATTGGGAAGGACGTAATATAGGATTTTCAAAAATGATGTTCACTATATTGTCACGGAATAACTTAAATATTGATGTCAGGCTAAAGTAGAGTCTGAAATGAACTCTTCTAAAAGGATTTTTTAAATAACAAATCAAAGAATTTTAGCCCTCCCATTTTTTATAAATGTGAATATTTTTTATGTACTCCATTTTTTATAAACGTGAATTCTTCGGATAAATTAGGAATTTTGGAGTGCAGTAAATTTAACAAAAAAGATTTGAACATGATAAATTGAAGGGGGTAAATTTGATTAAAAAACATTAATTGAGAAGGACCCAATATAGGATTTTCAACAAGTGTGTTAACTATTTTGTCACCGAATAAATTGAAAATTGGTGTCAGGCTTAAGTAGAGTCTGAAATTACTCTTGTTTAAGGATTTTTCTTAAAAACAAATCTGGAAGACGTTATGCCTCCCTATGCAATGGGAACATAATTCTACCTCAATATAAACGTAAATATCTTTGTATGTAGTATAAATTTTGGATTGCTGTAAATTTATACACATACAACATATAAATGCGTAACGTAAAAGTGTGTCTGTCTGTTTGTCTGTTTGTACTTAATCACTGAATTGATCGTGTTGAAATTTAACATGGATATGGTTAAGACATTCAGGACGAACATGGGTCAATTTTTATTTTAAAATTGTTTAAAATCTAAGACAGGAAATTATTTTGACCATCAATGTCGACGAGAAAGGTATATTTGTTTACGCTGCCTAAACGGTTAGTGATAGGTGACAAGGTGAATGGCAATATTGTTATCTCGAAGAGTTTTACAAAAAACGTCCGGGACAGCATACGTCTATCTACAAAAGTTTCCCTACATTATCGATAGAAATTTATTAAAAATAGGAGTGTTAAATACTTCAATTTGTGGGCTGGCGCCGTTGTGTGTTCGCATCGGAAGTGGAAGTTGGACCTGCCCCGGATCCGGGCGAGTGAGTGAAGTGAATGGGTTCTCATTGGCAGCACACAACTAGAGTTCAAAGAAAGAGAAGAAGAATTCCCAGAGCAACGCCGGGTAATCGACTCATAGTATCATTATATGTATATGTGTTTCCTATCAGAATGTTACTTATGGGACATAACTTATTCACATATATCCGCAAATGCATCGTATGCTTCCTCTGGCTGAATTATCCCCGGGAAACTACGTATATTGAAGAACTCAACTGTAGTAATAAATTCTATTCTATTCTAATTCTTTATGCTTAAGAATGACGTCTGCGGGGTATAACCAACGAATCTGATTTGACAACTGAAATATTATATATATAATTACAGTAATGATGACTCGACCGTTGTCTTCTATATAGTTCAGTTTTCTTTATCAGGGTTCAGTCAGGATGTTAAATAAACATATTTTTCCAGCCAACATTTCACAGTACAAATAACCAGAGGAAATTAAAATGGCTAGAAATGCTAACAATAAAAAATACACCACATTTCATTAAAGAGTCGTAAAATTCAAGTGAAGGGAAGAGTGACAAAAGATAGCAACTGGGAAGCGAGGGTGTGAGGCGGCTCTACCCTCGGTTTTCAATAGGGTGACGTACACCACGAGGCGTGCGCCGCAGAACGGTTGGCATTGAACACGAGAGTGTGACAGTTGAGAGTTAGAAAGTTTCCAAATTTAGTTTCTACTATTCTTAAAATGCCGGAGAGGACGGTTGGAAGGGACGATGTCGTTGAAGCAAAGGAAACTTCCCAGGAAGGAACGTTCTGAGTGTCTGGGAGGAACCTGCACTCGTTGATCTAAATTCAACCAATTACGAGAACTCCACGTGGAGTGTAAATAGAACGTTATTGGCGAAACATGGTCACATGATTTAAAAAAATGTAATCACGTGAGTGAGCTTCTGAGGGACAGAGTGGGGAACGAGGTAATAAAACTCAACGCAGAGACGTTCCAACATTCATTGTAGATTCATTCTGAGAGCGTATTCTGAGATCATCATTCTGAGATATATTTCGGAGAGCACATTTCTATTTTTGATCATTTGACTCTGAGATTCTATCAGAGATTTAAGACTTTTCACTTCGAGATTTTTTTCTTGACCTCTTGGTCTCGAATTTTTGGACAAGTTACACTTCAGTAATAACTTGATCTGTTTCCAAATTACGCAGAGCCATCAAAGTTTTTAACTTCGTCGTGATTTTTTTATCCGAGAACAAAAGTCGGAGATCAAAAGGTTTTTGTTTTGCATCAAGTGGTGATCGTAAGGACTGTTCAATCGCGCTGCGTTAAGTTGAGTGAACTCGCATGTCAACAGAACTGTATAATGACGGTGAACGCTACTATTCCGAGAACGAGGGTCTTCAGGCTGGCGCTGCAACTTCCAAGAAAGGCTGGGTTGGTACGCGCTGAATGGACTCTACTGGTCGCGACGTAGGACGGACTAGCCGTACGAGCCGATGCTGGTCAACGGCCTCTGTCAATCTTCATCCTTTCTTTAGATTGATCTGATCATCAATTAAAAGGTAAACCGGAGAACACTGGTTGCATCCAATATAGTTAATTAAGCAGCGACAAGAATAACTAGTGCAACGAACCAATGTAGTGAAGGCCCACGCTCAGAACTTTTGTAATTGTTTAACTAATGATGGCAGAAAGAAGAATGAGCATTTATGATGGCTGTCTCAATTAAATAAATTTTGTTTGTTGGTTGTAATTAACTGGTAACAATTAATACCGGGTAGACTCTTTACAGGAAATTTTATGTCAATTTTGGGTGTTATTTCGTGTGATTTTTGGGGGTGTGAGCATGTTAATTTTAAGTATAACTGTAATTATGTGAAGAAACAAATAAGTCAAGTTGTTTTAATATGCGTTTTCCTTTTGGGATAAGGAACCCTGTGTGTTGCTTCCACTTAGATAAATAACTCGAACCCACTTAATGAATTAATTTGAACGAGCTAGCCGGGGTATATTTTTTTAGGTACGTGTTGGCCAATACCCTATTTTATTTTATTATTCGTCCCCCCCCTCCATCCAACCTTTTATTTCGTTAAAATTCAGTAGTATACTCATGAGTGCTCTAATGACCTTGACGTTGACGAGCCCTAGAGCCCCACAAAAAAGTATACTCAACCTCATTATTATATTTTAAAAACCAAAAACACTCAGAGGAAGAAGAAGGTCGAAAATGTAAATACGAATTTCTGCCGACATTTCGGCGTTTAATACAACGTCGTCTTCCTCCTCAGGGCATCACTACAAAAATAGATACAATGAAATACTACATAAAATACATCAAAAAAATTACAACGGAACGAAATCCACTCACTTCTCTTACGCTACCATCCTGCTCATCCTCACTTCTCCGTATTACTGAACACATTGTGCTCAATTCTCCTCCCCCCCCACCGCCGTATTTACACATTGTTGCGTCACATTCGTGTCACAAACTGAGTGCCAAAACCTACTAAATTCCGTATCACACGATACAAACATTTTTCATGAAATACATTATTTAAATATATTTACAAACCTATTATTATTCTTATAAAACAAAATATCATTAAAAAAATGTTATTAAAGAATACAAAACTTATTGTACTATTATCAAAGAATTAAAAGTACAACCAAAATATCATAAACAAGTTTACATATTTCAAGTCAACACAATATCAAAAACAATACACAATATTACAAAACACAGTACTTTCAAATACATCACGTATAATTACAAATTACTTATTTATCATAATCAGTTTGAACACATTTAACATAGAAATAGTTAATAAACGACGGAGCGTAGGCAGAAATTGGTCTTTTCATTTTTGACCTTCTTCCTGAGTGTTGGTTGTTAAAATATAATAATGAGTATACTAATGAACTATATCTGATACTATTATTACTAGCTGATCATCCGGCGCTGCCGTGAATTTTTTTACTCGTTAGACCAACGAACCCACTCACAAGAAAAACCTCGCGGTTCGAATAGCTTCCGATGCAAGATACAACTGCGGCAGAGCGGTTGCACCATTTCATTAAAACACATACAAAATCTAAACCATTCGTCCAAGCTTTACGATTTAAATATGTTTTTATCTTTGTTAAATGCACGAAACAAAAACCTGCTTCAAAATAAAACGATACTCTACTGTCTCTGTAAATTAAAGTTTTAATATTAATGGGAAAAAAAGAAGAACAAAGTAAAGCGAATCGGTTCACTGTCCGCGTGACAGCTGCAGGCGAAGGACGAAACTCTGCTCCTCCTCCTTCAAATATATGCGCTTCTGTAATGTAGTTTTTTTTTTCGTAAACTTGAAAACTTTTCCTCATCAGGATAAAAAGAACCTGGACTTGTAATCTAAAATTACATAAAAAAACGTAAGACTAAATTGGTTAAAGTACATACAGAACAGTAAAACTACGGGAAATCAAATAATGAGAAAAGATAAACGTACTTAATCATTTAAAATTAAGAGTCATACCACTAAAAAATTGAAAGTATTAATAATACAATTATTTATCAGAGTGTCAAACTTTAAAATGTGTATGTCCACACATGTAAAAATTTACACACTCATAAAAATTTGAGTGAAAATAATTATTAGAATGAATTTTAAACCCTCAGGACAAAAGTTTAAATAAGCCAGAATGAATTATCAATATCGTTTATAGTTTAAAAATCCCAAATCTCAAAACAATACAGTAAATAAAAGAATAAAAAAGTCAAAATTATATAAAGTAAGTTGCTAAAAAAATAAAACTATTAGATTACATAATCTTACAATAATTCTTACAAAAAAAGACATACACCGGGATAAGACTGGGGAGAAATAAAAATTAAAAAAACAAATACACAACAGTACTAAATTACTTATTCATTTCATTTCATATCCTTACCGGAGAATTAGGAAGGAAAGAAGTTGGGTTTCCAGAAAATTTATGGTATCGAACCGATATTAACTTGAAGTAGGTTCGGAAACAAGATAAAAACCTCGCCTACTTCGGGCGGGCAAAATTTGAACTCTCCCTCACCGAATTTGAAGGAGAAGAACACGATATGAATAAAACTCTGCAAGACTGGCAAATCCAAAAAATTATTCGAAGAAAAAAACCTTCAAATATCACAGTAATGTTACTGTATATATAATGTAACGAAATGTTTTAACAATGTAGAATTGAATTATAAATCCTTATTCTTTTTTCAAAACAAAACATCATAAAATAAATGAATTGAATAATGACACGACGACAAAATCTTACACACGCTTCTTTCCACACCACCCAGGAGGTAAAACGTTCGGCGCGTTTTTCTTAAGAGTATCGAGAAAACCAAATGCATATGCACGAGGAAAGATATATATATATATATATATATATATATATAT
>NNCF01133766.1:12289-30445 GCA_002313205.1 Laupala kohalensis
ATACTTTTCGAATTCCCCCTAATCTCTCCTAAAAAAACGTTAATAAGACCGTCTAAAATTTAAAACGACCAAACAAATAACGAAACTACGCCTATATATGAACAAAGAAAAACATTAAATTACAGTAATTATTCATTAAAAAACAATCACTGACATAAAAAAATTCTTTTCCTGTAAACAAATACAATACAAACATATCCTCCCAATTGCCCTGTTTTTCTCGTGTTGTGTCTTAACCGCTCCGTCAAAGTAGATCCATGAATTTGAATCAAACAGAGCGGGCGGCCGACGCCAAGGGAGTCACCTCCAGCCGAGTTCCTCCGTCAGAGTTCGCCAGTCAAGTGCTTGCTTCGAGCGTTCAAAGCCATCGCGAAAAAGGATGTGAGTGTAACAACGCTGGTGGGTGTCTGCGTCCGCCCGGCATTTGCAACATGTGTTGTGTAGCTGCAAACAACCTCTCTAACGGACATATAGACACCATTCGGTTCTCCCCCGTTGGGAATGTCGCAGACAATTCCCCTCTAAGTGACTGGAACCTTAGAGAGACTTTGCCCTTGAGATCCACTGCGTTGATTTAAGAACATCGCAGATGCGCATACATCCACCTCAACTTTGAGGCTTCACCTACCTAACATACACCCCCTACTGTGCAATGGGGGCTCTGCTAAAGGAACAGGAAAATGAGGGTGAGGTTGGATTTTCTGCAGGGTTTCATTTATTCAACATGCAAATTACTTTTATTCGTTAACAAACTATTTGATGTAAATAATTACTTTGAGTATGTGACTTGAGTTATGTTACTTTAAGGAACCGCTGCAGAAACGTGAAAGAGTGTAATTCTAACTACTGTTGACACAACACGAGAGTACTTATCTAACTGGACTAGCCTCGATGACTGCACGGGGGTCGCTAACCCACCCTTCGTTACAACAACAATAGCCCTCACTAAATGTTTTAAAGTGTTGACGCGGAATTTTCTCTCTTCTTATAAATATATGCTGCGAGAAGAGAAGAAGACGGCCGCTGCGAGAACCCTAACCTTATATCTGAAATTATTTTACGAATGTCTTTTGGGGTTACACTGGTCACCAGGAGGAAGGGGAACCGGATACGTTTTTCTAAACTACTAAGAGGGTGGAAGAGAAATTTTCACTTGCGAAGAGCGATGTCTTCATGTGCTTCAATTCGAAAGTGTGCATGCGTGTTTGTCATAAACTGTGTTCCCGAGGCTTTAGTCCAGAGCAACTACTCACCACCCCTGCATCGCCGTGTCAATTTCTTTTTATAAGTGACAGTTGCGTCTTCCCTGGCGGACCCATTGTCCTTACGGACAGCGAATCCATCGATTTGAGATGTGAAGTCAAGTTCCATTAATCCATTGCAACTGCTCACTACCGCATCATATGCATCGACGACATTTCACTTCTCCTTTAAAGATACAACGACGAATTTTCTCCTCTAGAATGGAAAACGCATTTTAAACCGAAAAGAGAGGATTAAAGAAATTCATCTATTTTAGTCTTATTATAACGAAGCTATGGCACAAATAAATCAATTAATAATGAATTTCATTTGTCAGAGATATATAATTAACTACTGAGTACTGTTCATGTATTGGTGTATACAACAAAATTAAAATATAATTCAGTGGATCACAAACAATATACCTGGAATGAAGATGCGTCCACTTCTACGGCGAACGCGTGCTTGTTAGGCAGCGACTTCGTGCTTTTGGATGAAACTCTATCCTGTTTTGCTAATAAACTCTGTCCTACTGCTTATATTACAATAAATTTATATTTATAAAATTTATATTTATATGTGATGTATAAGTAGTCGGTATATCCACAACATCAAGTCAGCTCGGTGAAATGGACATATATTAGAATTAATCCAATTTCTACCGAGCAGGACAAATGCATTCAGATTTCATTACTTCTAAAAATACGAGTATTCTGTCGTGTGTAATGAACAAGTAGTCGGTATATATAGTACACGTTAGAACATACCTTATATTCCAACGTACGTTATAAGTTCCTCTTCACAACTAAAGTTGAACATCACTCGAAATTTATTTCCAACCAAAAAAACATGACTTTATCCTCTATCCAATACAACTTTAATGTATAACGATTTACGATATCCCTAATACTTTGCCTCTGATTAGGTTTTCGATGTCTCCCAACGAACAATTGCGCAACAACCGTCAAAAATTAGTTCTCTCCTAATGTAACAACTTTACTCGAATACATTTTAAGTACCGACACATCTAATAATAATTAGCGAACACAGAACGATTAATTACATCTAAGACATGAAAAATGAAGACAACGGATTCGCCGGAGATAATTTACTACCACACGTGAAAGAGACTAGACTGGCAATGGCCGTCTTCTACTAATTGATGTCTTCCCTCTAATTCAACCACCCTAAAAATACACATAAAAATGCGCGAATAAGAGGGAAGGTACGTAATCTTAAGCGACCGCGCACCTGCGCATTTATACTTTCCTTATTTTCCCCAAAATTCCAGTTTCTTTACCTTTCGTTTAGAAATCGCGGAGAAGTCTTTTAAGTAGAAGTCTAAAGTTACCCTCTTCTTTTAATAAACTTCAATGTTTGAACTGAGAACGGTAATAATAAATTAAAACAATACAACTAATGAAACTATATCTTGAAACCTCAGACAAATCAACCAATCAGAGCTTCGGTTTGGAGTAGCAACAGGTGTACGAGAAAATTCGAGCCTGTTTTAATGTTATGTTTCTTCTAAATCTTCCATTTGAATGTCACGATCCTTAAATTGACAACTTGGATGCATTGTTTGCTGTCCAGTAAACATCCCCATCATCGACCTAATGTTAGTGTGTTGGTAGTATTATTTTTGTAATTCATAAACTATAACATCGCATCAGCTTAAACATTATGTCCATCCCTAGAACAAAATCCTTATTCATCATTGACTATGAGAGCACTGAACCATGTACGTTTATGGAGGTAAACAATGTTTTATAATTTTTTTTTTAGGGTCAATACCAACATATGTGGTACTATTCATCATTATGATAGTTAAAGGGTTCTGATATAAATATAAATATAAATTTATTGTCAAAAAACAGTACAGACAGCGTATGACCACGTGGAGGACAATAAACTAATTTACTCTCCGGAAGCAAGCCAGGGACCATCCCATCAATTCCGATCAAGGGCCCTAAGGCAGAGGCGGATTCAAAAATTTCAGCAAAAGTTCCTAGATAAAGGTGACATCTGATAGATTCACTTTAAAATCAAATAATTGCATGTTTTTATCTCAACGTTTCTTCAGAAGCAGGATAATACTAGTTAATGAAACTCTGAAAATGTTTAATATTTTTCTTTATTCACCTCTGAATTATTCAATGTACTGTTTACTGAGATAACAAGTGCAAATTGAAAAATATCAAATAACTCTGATAACTCAGTACTAACATTTTTCTATAATCTTTATTTTACAACAGTTAGAACAAGATTTACTTTTTATGTATTTTCTGTGATATATATGTTTTATGTCTTTGTATGTTAACTTTTATAAATGCTTTAATAGTCCACAGTGACTAAATAAATGGTAAAGAATTTTCTTTCATTACTCTTCCATCATTAACTATGTAAAAATTTCCATCGTTAGTCATCGTTACACTCTTGGTGTAGCCAATTTAGATGTTGAAAATAAGTTTCTTTTGTAACAAAAGAAAATTGACAGAACCTCAGGATCTTAATCTAGTTTAAAAATGAACACGAGTCATAGTAGATATATCATCAGGAAGGTGTCAAATCTAAAAATTAATATTTTAATTGAAATTCATCAATGACTTCGTCTTTCAAACAATTAATAAGTACCATTTTTAAAAGTTCTTTAAGAAAGGAACATGTTTCATGAGAAAAATATAAAAATATTTAAAATCAAGAAGGTCTTTTACATGTGAAAAGAGATTTCATTGTGCGTGAAAAATTTCTTACTTTCTTTGCTTGTATTTTTGTTTCCTGCTCAAAGGTAACTTAAACATCATATTCTACCTTAACCATTCTAAACTCTAAGGAGTCTTACAAATATGTAAAAATGTATTTGGAGAGTATTTTGTCTCTCTCAAACTTGTACTCCAACAATTTCATTTTAAAACCTGTGATCTACAGTAATTAATTATTGAAAGACTTTAAAAGAAACTTTCCATTTTCAACTTACTGTGCAGTTATAGTGAATAATAGTTATTTATAGATATTTCAAAATCAAGGATAACAGTCCTCAACACAATATTGTTTGCAATGAATTCAGCATAAACTAGTGATTTCAATTGAGATTGTAAAAAGATGTGAATAAAATCCTCTCAATATGCTTAGTAATATCATTTAACATTGGTACTGTCATTTTACATTTCATAATTTATTTTATTTATGTATTTTATTATATGTCTTTTTGGCAAAAGGAGATGCAGGACATGAGACACTGAGGTTCATCCACCTAACCATTGGTCTTGGAAGAAAGAATTAGGAAGGAAAGATGTTGGGTTGCAATAAGTAAGTACAACGTGTATTTTACTTCCAATTTTATGCTTAAATTCAAGGTGCATTTAAATTGAACGATTCTTTAAATATTTTTAATACAATACATAGAATGTTTTGTATACTGCTTTATATACATTAATATCTCTCAAAATAGTCAAAAAGGCAATAAAAAACATGGAAGAAAACATGACAGATTTAAAAATGCGTTAATGAAATAAAAAAGGCATTAATATATTTTAACCACTATTGTTAGAGATCAAGAAACATATTCAGTACATAATCTGCATTCAAAAATTGTAGAAGCAAGTTCAAGGTTACAAAAAAAAACACACATTTCTTTTATCATTACTTATTTCTACAGAAAAAATTTCCATGAGAGTGGGTGATGTGTGGTTCATGAACTAAAAATATACTCGTGCTTCTTAAAATTTCCAATTTTTTAATACATTACCATATTTTCTTTTGTCGATGCATACCCACATATATGGTAGGAAATCTGTTATTTTACTTTTATTTTATTAATTTATGTCAAGGTCTATATTTATGCTAAAACAGTGTAATTTAATGTTGTTAGATCTTTTCCTGCATCATGGGTCATCTTCTGCGCCTTTGTTCTAATGATTACCAGCAACAGATTGTATGTCATACATTAGTTATTGCCTTTGAGGAGAGGAATTCTTGTACACTGTAGTAGAGTTTCTGTTGTAAGAATTGTTTGAGTTTTGTTTTGAATGGGTTCAGTGTATTGATGTTTTTTAGGTTTAGTGGTAAGGCATTATGTAGCTGTATATCTGCATTTGAGTGCTGTTTTGGCTAAGAGTGGATGTTATCTGTGGTTGATGGATATTTCTGTCCTGTCTAGTGTTGTGAACATGAACAGTGGAATTAAATCTGTAGAGTAGTCCTTTGACTAGTAGATCCTTTTTTACAAGGTTCAAAGTTTCAAAAATGTACGTGCATGGCAGTGGAAGTATTTTCAGCTTTTCAAATAGTGGTTTACATGAAGAAAGTTTATTAGTGTTGGTAATTGTTCATATTATTCTCTTCTGTAAACTAAAAGTTTGTTTTGTTTCTGGTGCTTGTCCCCAAAATATTATACCATATTTTAGAATGGAATGGACATTTGCATAGTACACCATTCAAAGGGTATCTGTTGTGCAATTTGCTGTTAGAACTCTGATGACATAGTTTATTGTGCTGAGTTTCATATTCAGTATTTCTAGGTGACAGTTCCATTTCATGTTTTATGTTATCCCAGAAACTGTGTTGTTTGTTTAAAGATAAGGTGGTTACCATTAAATTCGATGTTAGGTGTGTGCTGTTTAGATGAGCGAAGATTATGGAAAGAAACTATGCAAGTTTTGTCAGTGTTTATTATGAGTTTATTTTGTTGGAACTATTGGATTAGGGTGGTGATAGTGGATTTGGTAGTGTTAAGTAAGTTTTCAGCAGTTTTGGCACGGAATAATACGTTTGTGTCATCAGCAAAAAGTACAATTTTGTGGTTTTTGATGATGGATGGGATGTCATTAATATATAGAAGAAATAGTCATGTATTATTTGATTTTAATGTTGGTAGGATACTTGTACTATTTGCTGTCTTTCAGATAAATGTGACTAGCCAATTGTATCCTATTCACTGAATTCCATTAAGTTTCTTGTTTACTGAGGAGAATTTTATGATTAAGGTTTTGTGACATCCAAGAATAATCCAACAGGGGTTTCTTTCTGCTCTAGTGCAATCAAAATTTCATTGAGAAAAGCAAATAGAGCAGTTTCAGTAGATCTTTTTTCTTTAAATCCATGTTGGAAGTCTGTAATAATTTTGTTATATGTTAAGAAGCTTTTTAATCTGTTATTAAATAGTTTCTCTAGTATTTTTGAGAACCCTATGAGAAGTAATATTGGCCTATAGTTTGTTACATTGTGTTTGTCTCCTTTTTTGTGAAGAGGTTTTATGACAGCAGTTTTAAAAATTTGTGGGAAGACACCTTGGGTTAAGGAGTTGTTATACAAGTGAGTGAGTGGTTTGATTATGTACATTGCTATTTTTTAAATGACTGTGTCTGGTATATCATCAATTCCAGAGGATGTTTTGTTTTTCATTTTACTAATTATCTGAAGGACTTCTTCCTCATTATTTTTTTATTTATTTATCTTTCATTCTGTTGTACAATCATTTGTTTGTAAATAATAATCACAATTTCAGATACACAATCAATAATAAGCCTCACAAAAAAATTATATATGTATATGGTACATGATTGTAAGCCCCACTAAAGCATAGCTTGTGTGCGGGATTTTTAGTGTATATACATTCATAATATTAATGATGGCTAAAATTTATAGTAATATTGCACCAAACATATATGCAAATACTTTAGACTTTAAAACAATTTTAGAATACATACAATGAAACAGACAGGATAACAGACAATATAATAAGTAATTCCATAAGCTATCTTCTAAAAATATTATAAGCAGAAAAGTGAAAGATTTTTATGAGAAATCAGTATCATGAGATCGATCTGTAAACTGATAATAAGAGACAAATGAGATTCTTTACCTACTGTACATTATATTACCTACATTTTACATGAAGTTAGATTCTATGAATATACCTCATAATCATGAAAATTATTATTACCAGGAATTGCAAAATTAATTCTTACATACCTGTACAATCATCTACAAAAATCAGAATGAAACATCCATAGTACCAGTCTGAAAATGTTTAATTATTAAATATTTTAATAATTCTAGATTTTAATAATTCAGTAAATGGTCATTATCTTAGATTGATTGTCAGTTAGGAACTTTTTCATCTTATGTTTACCATATGGTTTTTTCTGTAAAGATTCAATGTTACTGGGTACAATTTGTCTTATTTTATTGTAAAAATACTGAGCCTGTCTCTGCCCAATCATTTAATTTTGTAATCAGATATAAACTTTCTTCTTAGGTCATATTTTGCTTGCACCTTCACGCTATCATCTCTTTTTAGTTGCAAGAGTCTAAAGACAAATAGTAATCTTACATTTAGTACATTGAAATTTTTGAAGGCTTCTTGTGTAGAACTATACAAGGGCATTTTGAGGATAATTTTTATGATTTGTTTTTTGAATTGTCTCAATAGGCACTAGGTGTGTATTTAGTACACCACCCCATCCAATAATACCATATTGTAGTTGAGACTGAAAAATAGCAAAGTAAACTTTTCTTAAAAGTACATTGTCCAGGACACATCTCAGTTTATAAAAAATATGATATAGATTTTTAAGTTTATTGGCTAGTATTTCTAAGTGTTTAGCCCATCTAAGGTTTTCGTCAATTGTGAGACCAAGATAAGATACACAGTCCTTATTAGTTTCCCTGATATACATTGTTGATATACATTGTTACATGAATATCATTTGGTGAAAGGATCTGTGCATTATGGTCACTTAGTGCCGTATCATATGTAGAGGCAAGATAAATGTGTTTGCTCCTGTCAATTAGCATTTGGTCAATTATTGTTTGAGTGCTATTTGTTATTCTTGCGGGTTCGTTTATTGTGGTTTCCAAATAAATGATTTCATTAGGTGGATGAACTTTTCTCGTTCATGTTCAATGATATTGGTGTTTGTTTATAAAAAGTCAATGTTCAGATCTCTGCAAATAATGATAGAATGGTTCTTGTGTTTTATCAGTTTGTTAAAAACTGTTTCTAGGTTTTTTCTGAAGGTTTCAAGATTTCCATCAGGTGTTCTGTAAATATTTAAAATAAATATCTTTAAAGCGAGGATTTCAACTATAGTACATTCAAAGTCTGAGTCCTTAAACAAGTAGTTAAAATCTGTGTCATGTTTATCTATTTTACGGCAATAAAATCCTGCTAAATAGTTACCCTGGTAATAATGTGATGTTAGAGTGTCTGACAGCCAATGTTCATTGAAACATAGTACTGATATATGCCTTAATGTTGTATCTAACTGTACCTCTAGGAAATTTATTTTGTTTTTTAATGATCGTATGTTTTGGTGTAGAATAGATAGTGTTCTGTTGCTTGTCAAGTCAGGTGCAGAAGTGAGGGAATGTTATAGATTCATGGGTTTGTTGGGTTTGGGGGCACTGGGTAGGTTATAGGAAGTGATGCGAGAAGCAGGTGTACTGAGTCGGGGTTTGGGTGATGTGGATTGGCAGGACACCACATGGACATAGGAGGGTGTGATGGGGCGAGGGATTAGAGAGGGACAGTTAGGGTGAGTAGGAGAAGTGAGAGGAATGGGTGTGAATGGAACAGGCAAAGGAATTGGTGAGCAAGTAGGAATGGGAGTTGGAGGAGGATTGGGTGCGAGCGGTGGATTGAAAGGAGCAGGAATGGAAGTGGTTTCGGGTGGAGAATTGTGTGTACCCAGGATCCTTGTTGTAATAAGCCTAGTAAGAGTGTGTTTACCAGATTGGTTCAGGTGGAGACCAAGTCTACTTATGGTGAGATATTATTATATAAATCTAGTAACATTGTGCTTATATTGCATTTCTTTATTAGAATTACATAGGCCTAAATACTGCTATCTCAAATATATATCTACTTTTCTTGGGTTCAAATTAGGAAAATTTTCTATTTTCAATACATCATTGAAATAATGTTTTGTAAAATTTTTCTGAAACTGTATCACTTGGTGCTCAAATCATTAATTTGAAATTCAATTTCTAAACTCCAAGACCAAAAGTCATGAAAATGCTTTTGAAACGAGACAAATAATTGTGAAACAAGGTCGTTCTTTCTTTTGCTGCAGCTCACGGTAGTGTCGTCGTATCAGTCTCCCTAAGAGTGGTTTTTATGAGAATACATTTTCAGATTGGAACTGTTTCAATCGTGTTAGCTGAGATTCAATTTCACTTCCTTTCATGTGGATATAATAAATTTGACCATTACCAGAAAATTCAAAGATGTTTGTAAAGCTTTTACAATTAAAAAAAAAATATGTTGAGGTGAATTGGAGGGTGATTGCCATGTGTTCGTCACTTGGTGTGTTACATTCTTTTCTATTATCTGTTGATCTATTTGTGTTTAAAGAAAAAAGAAGTTATTATCGATGCCAATGAAAAAGCACTTTTATCATTGTTCGAGTAATCAATTAAAGAAATGAATTAAAAATGAATCCAATCAGTAATTGTAAATTAGTACATTAAATTAATATCAGTTGTAATTGTAAATTAGGAAATTATTTTATTTATCGTGCACAGTTGTAACTGCCTTTTCGACAATATATTTTTCTATTTATTTACATGCAGCTGATGAGTCATAATGCAACAAAGATGTGCTATGGAGATGTACCAGTGGCACAAGCTCTCCCTGCCAACATAACTCCCGTAGGGCACTTATAATGTTTAACCTTTTATTAGCATGTAGTATTTAATCCAAAGAACAGTGTATTGTTTTAAGTAAATGATGTAATTGACTCTTTCTCCAGATAGGTTACCAACAAATTGCTGGATTGAAAACTTTTCTTAGAGGAAAATTGTGAATGAAATAATATTATTTGATAATAAAGCTGATGTGTTTAAATCAGAACCTGGTGAACGAGGTTCTACCATATAATATTTTTGAATGTCATAGAGTGACTTAAATACAATTTCTATGTAGATTCTGTCTATAACATGGTATGGTCTCAAATTATAATTCTTAATACTTTTAAGATTCTACTTACATTTTAGAGGAGAATTGCTTTGAAATTATATTGACAAATTAAAATTTATTAGGAGATTGAAATGAAATACAGTTTCAACAAAATGTCCTCCCAGAAGAAAAGTTGTAGAATAAGAAACGATGTAGCTGAATATTTTAATTGTTCTAAATGACTCAAATTGATATTTAATTTGACAGCAGTCCAAATTAATGAGTTACAATAAATATTGTTAATCCATTTTAAGGTCATCCAATGAGTTTTAATTATTCTAATTAAGAGTAATTCTTTATTCAAAAGAGTTATCTCATCCCAAGAATGTCCTGCCATTTACATAGTAGTTCCCAGAAAAAGGAGAATCATATTACTTATATACTCATTCAAAATATGGAAACTAAAAATAATGCGTGATATTTTTGAAATTTTTCTCTCGATTTCATACCTTTCTACTTTTGAATATTTTATCATCATCATGACCTAAACGTTTGACTATCACCTTGTGTCAGTTGAGGTGATATATGAACACATATAGGTGCCACAAGAGGATTGCTTGAGAGCAGTTTTGTCTTGGGGTTTAATTGCATTACTGATATACACATAATTTTAAGATAAAAATTATTGTAAAATCTGAAATACATTGTTTCAGTGATAAAATTGTTTGTATGAAAAATTTTCTAATAGATTACATGGAATATAAAAATTCACTTTTCAAGAAATTATTCATTATTTCATTTTTTTGAAATTATAGTAGAGCGTAGATCATCCGAACGTCAGTTATCCAAATGGTCAATTATCTGAACTGGCATCTTGGGAAAGAAAAGTAATGAAAGAAATTGTGTCAATGTCGATGTTGAACTTAAAACAAGTAGACTTAGCTGCTACAAAGAGGTCGTCAACTTTGAAGCAGACGAGTATTAAAACTTTCTCTGTCACAAAAATAATCTAGATAAATCTTTGTAAATCTGTACAAATGTATTTACATACAACTTAAACATATATATTTTATAAACAAAGTTTCTTTTGGTAATAATATGGTAATTATATTGCATCTTTCTTTCTTTCTTTCTTTCTTTTAAGGTGAATTCTGATTATCCACATTTTCACTATCCGTACACCACCATCACCCCTCTGATAACATGAGTTGAGATAATCAACTCTGTACTATGTGTACAAAATTTAGCTATATCCATTACATTGGTTCTTTCCATTAATGGTTGTATTATTAAATGCAAATAAACAGTTTTTGATTGTTAAATCTTCTTTTGGAATTTATTGTTATTTATTTAAGTATTTACCAGCAGAAGTAATTTTGATACGTACTTTTCTTAGCTAAGTAATAGTTTCATTCAAAATTATTTTAGTACAATAATTTAATTCATATCAAGGTTAAGGCTAAATCTGATATTACTCTGGAAAATAATTTTCTTTTTCTTGCCGCAATACGAGGAATTTTCTGAAATAGAAGTGAAACAATGTGGGAAACAACAAATTATTCATGTACTGCATGGAAGTACTGGATTGAAAGTGTAAGCTTCTATGAAAAACTATTTTTCAGAGGAAATATTAGATCTTGTAAAAAGGTCTATTGGTATCCATGTTTATGTAATAGCTCAATTGACTGGCTCTATCTCATTTATTTGGATCCAGAACAGTTTTATTATCAAATATTATTTTTTATTTACAATTTTGTTCTAGATCAAAATAAAGGATTCAAACGTGGTAGAGCGTGTGTGACTTATGTTAGAGAAATGTTGATTTCCACATTTATTTAATTCTTGAAATTAAATATTTCAATTTGTTGTATGAAATTAAGTATTATGTGTACACTAATGAGTTTAGGTATGGTAGCCAGAAGAGTACGTGCTGTGGTCTACGTGTGATGCAAATTTTGTTATGTAATGACTCCTCATCTGCATGTTTTACTTCGTACCTGTTTGTTTCATGCTTTTGCAGTATAGAATGCCAGGGAAGTGTTCTCTCTGCAGCACAGATTTAAAAAAAAAATAATTTCCCATATGTTCAGATCATACGCATCACTTCTAGTTTCAGTTAGTCTGGATAAATGAGGAGTGGCTACAATAGAGTAAAGGCATTTCATAAAAAAATACCGGGCTCCAGTTTATTGACATGAGAATTAATTTCTTTAATGAAAAGGAACAACCAAGGATTGTTATTATTTGGACAAATAAAATAACCTGTTTTTTTTTCTAAAATAGTCTTCTACTCTCAAAATTCAAATTTGTCTACGTAAAACAAAATTCAGGGAGTTAAGATGACATTTTAGCAATGTTAGAATTAATTTTTTCATTTAAAATAGCTGACATTCTATTATGTTAAAATGAAATCTGAGTCACTCACTGTACTTCCATTCAAAAGTTGTGACAATACCATGAGATATATACAAATCCAGTAAAGCACAACTGACATATCTGATTATGTGAATGTTTGATTGGTAGTAGAATAATAATATATTTTGTGTCTTATGTTAATTATGGCGAACAGTCCATTTCTTCTTCTCACTTTTTTTTGATGCACACATTGTGATTTTTTTGTTATAATCCTGGCTTCTAGTTTGTTCCTTTTCAGTAAGCAACAAGACGAGGCCTTTCTGCTTCTTTGAGGAACATCCATTGCCTTCAATAAAATTTTTTGAAGAAGTATTGAGAAAAAGTGACCGATTTTTGTCATAGATACAAATCTAGTTGTGGGAAATCACTGTGCCCGGAGTTGTATGAGAAACAGAATTTTTTGGAATACTTTTCACTGTAAACACCTCATCTTGGCAAAGTTCACGAAAATTCTTCATTTTTTACAAACTGGCCACTGTCTTCCCACGCATTTGCAAGATTGGTTGTAGAGTTTTTCATTTCATTTCATTAAAGATTTAGATCAAAAATGGCTATTTTCGAAATTTTAGGCCAAAAAATGGCAAATCAACCAAGCAAGGCCTTTCAAGCTTTCAGGTTTTTCAGGTAACAGCGAGTGGCTGTTACATTTTTCTACTCCGTTGCGAATAGCGTCATATGTCGATTCATCGTTCAGCATCAGGATGACGTCAACGTGATAAGCCGTCGTTCTACGTAGCGTCGTCTAAGACCCCACACCATATTACACACACATCGCATTTTGATCTCGATATTAAATATATCATATCCTGTTGGTTGTTGGGCAAACTATACCCTCTTCCCTTTTTTCTTAGCGTATTCAAAATGTTGCCAAAAGTTAACTATTTTATGCGTCGAACATTAACGTTACAGAAAGCGCCAGATCCTGTAGGGTGCTTGGACAGTTCAGTTGGCAGCATTGTTGAAGGGATAGAAAACGTCGTAAGTAACAATAATTCTTATATTTAAATTGATAAACATGCTGTATGTTTCCCAAAATGTTTATTTGACAATATTCGTATCTTCAGAATCTTAAATATATTTATAAAACTGTGCTTCCAAATTTTGGATACTGTTAACCTTAGAATAAATAAATAAACTTTAATAATAGTATATTAATATATCCACCAAACTCGACATTAAAATTGAGCATGAGATTTTATAGTTTTTTTCCAACACTTGAACAGAAAAAATGTTGGTTGGATATTGGTGAGGCGATACTAATGTTCATTCAATACGTAAAAATGCTAAGTACAAGAATTGATTGCAAAGCACAAGACTTTCATAAACTTAACAATAAATTATTGTACTTTGCATTTATACATATTGTTTAAATTTTTTGTTTTTCGCTTTATTTTAGAATGAAGATGCCAGCTAAGCTGGCGAAAGTACTTTCTGAATAAATATTTTACTAGTGGACAACACCACATCTTTCATTTATTCTTAAAAAATACATAAAGTATCTCCGCAGCCGCTTGTAAATTGAAATCTCCTGGTGGAAAATGTTCTATTCCTATTTTGGCCTACTTTTTGAGGTTTGGACCCAGTGTGTGTCGGTGGGTAAGACCACCTGTCTCGTATCTTGCTGGAGTCAATAGGAATTGAGGGTTCCATTCACCTCTTTCCGGAACACTTACCTCGTTTTGCCCTTCGCATGCGCCTTCTCCTGTTCCACGCCAGGAATCCGAGAGCGAACGGTGAAACTGTTAAGAACAACATTTTACCTACATAAATTAATGCGTCGCTTTATCATGATCAGCTTTTAACTAATTATCAAGAGATGTAAGCACTTATGTATATTTAGTGCTTACAGAATTGTATTTAAACGAAATTAACAACAACAACAACTCTCGTAAGCTAAAATGCACTCTAAGGCCCAATTTCACCAAATGTAGAATAATCGCGATTTCCTCGAACGTGGGACCTAAATCGTCGTGGATGCTTTCGTTTCATATGTCGTTTACTGGCGATTTTTTAAATATTTGTAACGACCTATTTGACGTTTTTTTATAGAGTGATCCCGAATTCATAGTACAAACTTTGAGGGGTTGGCAAACGACACTGTAATAATAATTTATTATACAGGAATGTATGGACGCAAGTGACGCGGTGAGGCGTCTTGTTTATGCGACTCCACTCGACTCGAATGAGGACCTGGTCGCTCCGAAATCCTCATTAGCAGCTGCTGCTCGTGTGCAAGTGAAATACCTCTTTGAATTTGTGTAAATGCGCCAATCGCTCCACCGACGCTGTCGAACATTTACCACTGTCGGTGGACTTTGCAATTTTCAGCAGTTATTGAATTAAACATTGCACTTCTCAATAAACACCTTTTGTCTTTCCTTCCTTTCATCTCTTATTTATTGTGCTTTTCGCCCATACACTATTCCTTCCTATACAATAAATGATTGTTACAGTGTCCTCCTGTACATAACCCTTAAAGTTTGTACCACGAATTCGAGATAATTTTATACACTAGGTTTCAGGAGCAAAGAGCAGACAAAAACCATTATACTTTCCCAGACTTTTAAGTAATTGGTTATTTATTTATTTATGCCTTCGCTACCGGATAGAGTTTACAATAGTTCTGCGCCTGTTTGGGAAGTGAATCCCCGAAATACTTCCTGTACTTGCGGAGCGATATTCTCACCGATTGTGAACCGAACTGCTACTTCACTCCTCCGGGTTTTTCGTACTTGGATTGTCTGAAGAAGTTTCTCTTCAATAATATATTATGTTAAAAGATATAAATGCATTTTGTAGTATTTGAGAATGATACAATTTACCCAAGAATGTCTTATTGAAAGAGCCATCAGGTTCTCAACAGTGTGGTACGTAGGCGCGAGGAGAGGCGGCACTTCCGGTCTCATCCTGTAAAGGGGTCACGAAATGGGGCTACAGAAATAATTAATACGATTTTAACGTAAGTGTACTCTTATTTTATTAAATTGAAAAAGCAGCTGAACTTTTCATTAAATTCAGAAGCTTTTTTGAATGCAGGGATCTCCAAAAATATTTCTTCTCCAGACCTCATTGGGTGCAGGCACGTCACATTTTCACAAAGTGGAAAAAAATAAAACTGCGCAAAAACCGAGAGTAAAAAAATATTCCTGATTAATTTATCACAACTTTTTATTGGTTTTGTTTTACAAGATGTAATTTTTTTTCTGTATAATGATTATTTAGAATGATAATTCTTTGAAAGTAAGATTAATTTTCTTGTTTCGTAAAATAATCTGTGTAATTATTTGTTTTGTACCGCAATCTACGACAAAAATAATATTCTTAGGGCAAATGTAGGCATTAATTATGAGTAATTGGATTTGCTTCGTTTGGCCAATGTGTTATTAATGAACATTTTTGTTGAATAAATTGACACATTTATTTTGACTTTGCTTTACTACAACACATTTATCTCCACATCTGGACTTCGCTTGTCTTCATTCTCACTCAGAGGACAGAAACGGACAATGACCCTCATGAAATTTTAACAAAATAAACAAAAACTTTGGTTTCTTACAAGAAGTTAAGAACTGGAAAAATTGTGTACTTCAGCTTGATCTGTTATTTGACTTAATTGAAAATAATTTCATTCTTTTATGAAGTTACGTATTAATTTTTTACATTACGAAATTCCAAGAATTTTGTTTTTTGTTTTTGATGGATGAAATAAGTATTTTGTTGTATTTGCGAGAATTTTCAGAACTTGGTGAATATGCTGGTTTGAATGGCTTCCTTGTTATTAGAGATGTGCCGATGTCTAGATACCTCTCGATATCCATGTATCGAAAAATCGCTATTATCAATATTTTTCGACTCTGACTCTCGATTCGATTCCATGTCCAAGAATACATCAATAATTAATATTCCTTGTTCGGTACATTTCATTACATTATACTTCAAATTTCATTACATTGCTTGTTTGGAGCAATATTTAAATTAATATCTGCTAATATTCACGAAAAGAAAAACTTTAAGGTGTGAAGACTTTTGCTGAATCCCATTAACGAGGGTCAGAACAGATGCAGGAAAAGGAAAGTAATAATGATAGCAAAAGTGACTGAACAGAACAATAACCCGATTGAACATATAAACTTAACAACAAAACAACGGAAAAGTCACCTCGATTCGCGACAAACATGAATAACAATTGCATAATAATCATTGTCGCTGTAGAAAAATCTTTGAGCGTATATTCCGAATAGTACTGTAAGAGCATGAAAGTATTGTTGACACTATCAGACAATAATAGTTGGATGTAAGCGTAGAGATATATCTCGGAAACAAGTTTGAAGAATCGGAAACGAATCGAGGTAAAATGTTTGCAATCGATAGTGGAATCGACCAATCACTGTCCGTTTCAGTCTCAGAAGTCGTGGCCTCCTGAGGTCGGACTAGAGACAGAGCATGATGCGCTTGTAAACCATTCGTGCACTTATGGAAACATTACATAGAAAATACAATAGAAATAACTTTGTTCTACTTATCCTACTGCAAATACATATTTATTTGATTCATCTTGTCTCAGGTATGAGAAGAAAAATAACAAAAGAACGAGTTTTACATGACATACAAAATCATAAGAAAAATATAGAAAATAGAGCATGTGTGATCTGCTTCTCTTCTAGAGCGCTTCAAAGATAAATGTGTAAGAAAATGAGTAAATTTGTGGAGTATTTACTCCTTATCGACGTAGGTCAAATAATTTTTTTAAGAAAGAAAATTTAATGTTGAAGGGGAGTTTCTTAACACATCTTTTCATTAAGACGTAGTGTGATGTGAAGTCTTCAATTGAGTAAATTAAAGAGGGAAATTATTAGAAAAGAGAAGATTATTACATTCGAAATTCTTGTTCTAAATGAAATTTGTGATCGTTTGCTATCGCACATAAAAGTGCACACGCGAACCGTTGAAGCATTGGCGTAGAAGCAGATCAATTTACGAAAATTTCACTATTAGTTTGCATCACGCTTGCAACATTTCTAAAAATAATTTGTTCGCTGTGCAGACGTGCCGTGTGATTCCTTCACTACAGCTTTCAGTCGATGAGGTGAGATTTTGCGGCTTCACGAAGAACTATGCGAGCCTCCAAATATTGAGAAATGTTGAACGTGAATTAGGCGTCGGGAACAAATAGAGGGTGAATTTCTCAATATCGTTCCTGGAAATCGAAGAAAAAAGTTGCACTCTTTCCACAGTAGAAAAGATAATTCATCTGTCACATCACGGCACTGAGAAAAATAATTTTTATGATTATCATAGCGCCACACTTCGTTATTAATTCCCTGCACTTGAAACGAGGTTCTTCAATAACACAAAACACACGCGTCGACACACGCGTCGCGGAAGTCTTGTCTTGTGACGCGCACATTTCTTTGTCGAATCTCACAGTGGGCACACGCAACGCCCATCGATGCCTGGAAGGAAGGTATCCTCACTGCTATAACGTCGTCTCCTGCACACCCAACCCCGGATGCCCTCCCATCACGGACGAGTTGCAGCTCTGTAAGTACATGTGGTAGTAGTTGTAGTTCTGCGCTGCAGCCGCCGCCGCGGCGCTCGAA
>NNCF01133766.1:37307-51094 GCA_002313205.1 Laupala kohalensis
GGGGGGGGAGGGGGGGAGTGCCGCAGATTAGGAACTGCTGCATCAGAGGATGTGGGAGCTATGTTAACGAATGATCAAACATCGAGCTTTCCGAAAGCATTCCAAAACGCCTACAAAGTCCCGAAAAGTCTTCTGTACATAATGCCATTTACATGCTATATTGAGTTCAGTTTATTACTGAATAATGAATTTATTTAGCGAACCCTTTCTTAGGGAGACAATTAACCTCACACTGATATGAGGATGTAAACATATTGTAGTATGATACTTTAAATCCACTTGGCGATTTGATAAAACGCACAACTTTACTCAACTTTGGCACGGTTGTGTACATTAATTCTGTAGCTCCATCCTGGCCCGGGTTTTTCTCCGGTTTTCCTTCGGGTAGAGGCGGATTTCTTATACAGGTTCTCTAGGCATTTGTCTAGGGGCGTGTTTATTGTAACAGTAAATCGTGAATTTAGTGGGTTTTTTTCAACTCTTATGATTTTTAAACACTATACTCAGAATAATCTATAGTTCGATAATAACTTGTACATGTAAATTTACAAACATATTTGCGTAAAATTACAAACATATTGACATTATATATGTATTATAACTCGCAGCTAACTTTTTATCTTATCTAGGAACGTTTGATGAAATTTTTGAATCCGCCTCTGCCTTAGGGGGTCCTTGATCGGAATTGATGGGATGGTCCCTTGCTTGCTTCCGGAGAGTAAATTAGTTTATTGTCCTCCACGTGGTCATACGCAGTTTGTACTGTTTTTTGACAATAAATTTAAAAATTTCAAGATAGATGAAAATGTGCCCAACAAAAGTTAAAAGTCTTAAGGATGGCATAATGTGACGTTGGTAGTTTATTTATAAACCGAGAGGAGCGTAATACTTTAAAATGGAATGTCACACTTTATGATACACCCCAGAATAGTCGTTTCAAAAATTATCACGACCAATGTCTTTGAGGGCCATCGAAATTCGTCGAACGTCTACAGCGAGAGAATGCTTTTCGTGTAGTAAGAGGTATTTAAACAATATGGCGGCTCTTGAGAGCGACCTCTCGTCCTTTGTCTCCCCATTGATAGAACTCCAGGTGAGTCGTCACGCGTGTGCATATTCACACGGGCAGTTAATTCCAATCCGCGCCTACGTTTCATCTCAACGACCTTCAAACTTTTGCATCGCATGATTTTCTTCAAACGTACTCTCTCGANCGACCTTCAAACTTTTGCATCGCATGATTTTCTTCAAACGTACTCTCTCGAAGGGCGAATTATAAAACACGCGATAAAACACCAGAAACCGTCAACGCTACGTTATGGTCTCCTCGTGTCTCTTAGAAGCGGACGAGTTTTACATGACTCAGCCTATAGAGTCCTTGGAAAAGTTCATGAAAAACATTGACTGGTTGAGATGTATCATTGAATATCTCAATGGGTAAAAGAGACTGGAAAAATAACTCATTTAATATAGAAGTGCGTTACAAATTAACTAATTACGAAACATTAATATAATAATAATAATAAATTTATTGTCAAAAAACAGTACAAACTGCCATGTATGACCACGTGGAGGACAATAAACTAATTTACTCTCCGGAAGCAAGCAAGGGACCATCACATCAAGGGCCCTAAGACAGAGGCGGATTCAAAAATATTTTGCATAAGTTCCTAGATAAGATAAAAAGTTAGCAGCGAGTTATAATACATATATAATGTCAATATGTTTCTAATTTAACGCAAATATGTTTGTAAATTTACATGTACAAGTTATTATCGAACTATAGATTATTCTGAGTGTAGTGTTTAAAAATCATAAGAGTTGAAAAAAAAATAATTTTTGGAATCTTGAAAAACTTCAGAAATACAGATTAATTACATAGAATACATTAATTATTTATAAAAATATACAAATACCCAACGCAAAAGAACTTGTTGAACTTCAGAAAAGTTGGAATTCGAAGTTTGTGTGGCAAATCGTTGCTCACCACGAAAGACTGCCGCTCACGCAAACACCAACACGTCGAATACTTTTCTCCATAACGATGGGAATCGATGGGATTCGTCTCTCGCTTGTATTCGGAGAGGAAATTACTTTATTATCCTCCACCAGGTGGTCATACGCGGCAGTTTCTAACTTTTGCTTTTTTGACACTAAATTTATTTGTATTCAAACTAGCCGATCCTGCGCGGCTTCGTACGGAAGTTTTTGTTGTCATTGAGTCGTAATTTAGAGAAAACAAAAACACTAAAATTCTGATTAATACCTAAATTGGTTCGTGATATTTAAGGAAAATTTCGAAAAAGCAAATTTTTCTCTTTACTCTAAACTTTAAAACGGGAATTTAGAAATATCTTAAAATCTTTATTAGTAAGAAATAAAAAATAAATTTCTTAGTAAGCCTGCACAATACATAAAGATCCTGTCTCTAGTATATTTTCTCTGCTCTGATGAATAAATCAGTCATTCAAACTTTCTCATTCCACGATAAGGTTCTCGCAGAAATTTCAGCGGAGTAATTGCCATGTGTTTTCGTAAGGATTGTTTCTCACGCCAAGACTACAGCTTCTGCACTTCATATTCCGTCGTCGGATATCGGCTACGGACATCGGCTGCATCAGTGGTTGAAGCATCGTTATACGTAATACGATGGACGTTGAATAAGTAACGCAACACGTATTTCTTTTCGACCAATCTTGGTTCAAAACAATTGTAATTTTGATTGGTATATCTACAAACATTGTTGCGTCATCTCACATATTTCCACCAACTCCCGATTGATGGCAGTGCTATAACCAGCCTTCAAAATGGCGTCTGCCACTAAAATGCGTTCCACGCAAAGAACAGCTACTGTATTACTTTTGGCGGTAAACCAGACCATCACAAATATTCTCAGGCGTTTGCAGAACGTCTACGGACACCTGGCATTAGATAAAAGCACGTTGGGCGAAGCGCCTGTCGTTAACAGAACGAGAAGAAGGAAATAATCTGTGTGATCTCCCACACGCGTGCCAACTGCTGCGACGCCTGCAATGTCGGGACGTGCGCGTACTCTTATTCGAGGTGATCGACGAGAATGTCAATGAAACAACCAAGTGCTCATCTGACACACTTCTCTACCAGTTAGCGTATTCAAAGGCGAACGCAATTCTCCTTCTCCACGGCAACGTGAGGCCACACACACGTCTGCGCACCCGAGATGAGATCACAAAACTCGAGTGAAGCGTTCGAGGGTATAAATGGAGTTACGCCCATCGATCTACGTATACGGAAGATAAGAATCAAAAGAAGTGGAACGTTAATCATTAATGGAGAAGAAACGACAGGAAATTACTAGGACTTGACACGGAAGTTGCACCATGAATTCTTAAATGCCCAGCAAACCAGGTGGGGGCATCACTGTAAATGGATGACTTACGCATGAGTATATACCAAAGTTAACGTATCGCCATTAGAACGAAAAATGGTTTTCATCCAATCCACAATGTAATGGATTTTCCAAGGGTGCACAGAAATTGTTATACGTATGTCAAGCGGGTTGGTCGCGAAGAAAGTAACAGTGTTTATATGGAAAGGGTGATGAAATAACAGAGTACTTTATGACACGATTGTGGCCTTGAAATGGCAAGGAACGAAAAGAGTATTTAGATTACATCAAGCAGAAAAGGAAATTAATTGACAATAAAAAAAAACTTCAGCAAATATCAGGAATATGTAACCGAAATACGAATGTTAAGAGATATCCTAAAAAGCGAGGCACAACTGAATGCGAGACGACAGACATGGCGACTTCTGACCAACAAAATAACGGTTAACCAACGTAAGCAGAGAATATTACGAAAACAGAATTGTCAAAAAGAAATAAGAACATATCAACAGTAAACAAATAAGATGGAACATAAAATTAAAAAGACTAACAAATACAGTAGCCTCGTAATGAAATTGTAACAGACAAGGCGGTCTCAAGAGTTAGCTGAGAAAATAAATTAAAGAAAAAACTTCAGTGGACTCTTCTCCCTCATAGTCCGGATCTCGCACCTTCTGAATTCCATCTCTTTGGTCCACTGAAGGATGGACTCCGTGGGAAGCACTACAGCAACGATGGGGAAGTAATTGATGCAGCCAAAAAGTATGTGGTTCAGACAGAGACAAGAACGTACAGTGGTATACCACGACGGCATACAAGCTCTCGCGTTAATGCGGCGCTAAGGTCGTAGAATTGAACGGAGGTTACGTCGAAAAATAGATAAAGAATTGGGATACAATGTGGTGTATGAAATCCTGAATAAAACCATCGTGCTCCGAGAAAAAAGGGTTGCTTTACTTATTGAACGCCCTTCGTAGTAGCTAGTTCTAACATAACCTAATGATTTAAGCGCTTCATATTATAACGAATAATAATTTCAATCGTTAATTTAAATCGATTTCCTGTACTCTCGGGAATATTATCGATTAAATTTAATTTCATGGTATTTTAACGAATGATTTTATATGTAAATTATTTTATTCGATAATCCGAATTCTCGAAAGTCACTGACGGATTTGAAGAGGAGATGTTTTGTGTTTTGCCTTCGTCAACCCGGAAGAAAAATAGTCGTGAGGGTGAAATGATAATTAGTTTTATTAGAGGAGCACTTTGCCAACAGCCTCAGAGTTACGATCTTCCCATTGGATCGAAAATCTTTCGCGACCGAATGAAAGTTACTACGAGACTACACGTTCGTGACTACACCAAGACGTATAAAGAATACAAGGTAATAAGGACGGATAAAAAACTGTAGAATCGACGGATGGACTTTATAATTTTTTTCGTATTGTTTGGTCCCCAAAACACAGCGAATACGATACACAACAATCCCGAAATCTTGGAACAAACTTACAGGGTTGGTAAAGGACACTTTAAAAATAATTTATTGTAACGCAAGTGGCGCCGTGAGGGGCAAACACAAGAAATACGAGAAAGCAAAGAGAAATGAAGTTAGCTGCTGCGAGTGTGCGAGAAATAACTGGCATCTTTGAATGCGTAAATGCGCCAATCGCAGTCAAGCGCGTATCACTGCTGGTGAACAGTTATTGTAAACATTGCACTTGTCAATAAACACTTTTTGCCTTTCCTTTCATCTCTTATTTCTTGTCTTTGTAACAAGTGTCCTGCACTGTGACTATTTACTTATCGGTCACTTTTTACAATCATTAAAAAGATGTGATTTCATGACGAACACAAGAAGGAAAGGCAAAAAGTGTTTGTTGACAAGTGCAATGTTTACAACAACTGTTCGCCAGCAGTGATACACGCTGTCGGTGGAGCGATGGGCGTTCCAAGATGCCAGGTATTTCACGCACACGTGCAGCAGCTACCAGATCATGTATTTCCCGTGTTTGGGGACTCACCGCGTCATTTGCGTCCATATATTCCAATACAATAAATAATCGTTACAGTGTCCCTCCTGTACATAACCCTTGAATTCGGGATCATTCCGCGTGTATACAGAGGTAGGTTTTGTAATAAGCGAGGGGACTTTATAGTGTCTACCTTAGGCGTGGTGACGCGTGGCTTGGATCCTCCGATGGCTCCTGGCAAGATGGAGCCCGTCTCGTGGTAGCGCGCCAAGATCTTGGAGACGCAGCCGTGAGACACGCGCAGCTGACGGGAGATGTCGCACGGACGGATGCCCAGCTGCGCCAACTCCACTATGCGCATGCGCACGTTGTTGGGCAGCGGCCGACCGTTGACGAACACGCCGCCCAATTGGTTCACCTCGCCGTACTGCTGGCACTGCGCGTCTGCAACACCACGCACATAACAACTATAACAACAATAATAGTTTGTGAGTGGAAGATCATGTATTCTCTTCCAAATGAAACCTCCAGATATACACAGATCGTCGTCCGACGTCCAAACCACGTGGATTTAGATACGTGTCGATCGATATGTTTCGTATTCAAACACCGACTTTTTAACACAATCTATTGATTCTAATTGTAAGGGGAAGTTGTTTTGTTCCTCATTCGCTGCTCGCAACGAAAGAAACAACAACAACAACAAAATACGAAGCTCTTTTTAATCGCGATCTATTTTCTCTTAAAAAAAAAAAAAAAAAAANTGAGTGACGAATCGTGATGAGGGGCACCTTGGAATCCCATTTTTATCTTCTCAGCTGAAATTGGACTTAAAAGGACCGCGATTTGACGAGGGATATTGTGGCGTTTGCAGCAAAAGATTTCCCGCAGGGTTTGGGTTAATCGTCCAGGGCTGGTTGGAGAGGTTCGTGTCCTTATATCGGCTGCTTTCACCCAGCGAATTGATTTTGGCGCAAGAATTGGAAAGGAGAGATGTTGGTTAATGTTAGATACCAAGATAAAAATGTGATTCGCAAAACAATTCCAGTTCTTGTATTTTTTAACTTCGTTTTGGTATCTTTTGATGTTGCGGGTTTTGCTGGTCTAGGTATCGATTGTACGTTTGGCTCTAGTTCTAATTTTTTGTATATACGATACTAAAGGTGTTTTTCTATTTACACCAAGTAGTACATTTGATACACAATGTGAGATTAAATAATTATAATGAAAATTTTTATTGAAGCACTTTTTAAATTTGTTTTTACATTCACATTTCTCTTGTCTTATCAATACATTGATTATTATCAAATATGAAGCATGAATTTTTATAAACAAATAGCTGAAGTATCATTTTGCGCTAATTAATTGATTAACTATTTAATTAATCAATAAATTGTCAAAAAGTCTGATCTAGTTTTCTTTCGGTTCCACTGAAAAGACTTTGCGATGAGGTTGATGAACCACATATAGCGAGAGCAATATAATTTTCGCAACAGCAAAAGCAGAGCGAGACCAATATGCGAATCACTAGAGAGGTAAGCGAAGTGACATTGATGAAGTTGTTTGTATGAGCGAAACAACAACAACAACAACAACAAAAAACCTCTCTCATCCGCTCATTGGTGCTTTGAATAACTTTTACGCACTCGCTCTCCTGCAGTTGAGGACACGAGAGAGAGGATCTTGTGACGTCACTACCCCCCCCCTTCCCCCTCTTCCAAAAACATAATAATTTTTTTCGAAGCAATCACTTGTCAACACTCCTTCCATCTCCTCCTCCTCCTCCTCCTCTTCTTCTTCTTTCTCTCGTTGTACGTTATCTGCCCTCATCGGGATCTTCGTGAAACTTTCTGTTCCTTTTGTACTCTTTTGGGGACTGTATTGTACGAGATCCCTCTTCTCCTTTCGCATCAAATCGGGTTTTTAATGAGATCGCATTGTTTTGTACGTTTTATGTGAAAGTTGATTACTGTAACACATTAGACATATATCTAATTAAACATTTAGTAGTGTATCTGCTACAGCTATCACCGAAACAATTTTTCAACAATTAAGGAAACTGAAGAAGCTGCTAAGCTTCTTTTTAACCTAGAAGTAACTCAACTCTTGAACAATTCAACTTTTCAAATTAAACAATATTTTTCTGAAAAATATCCATCTTTAAACAAAAAAATATTTTTCAGTTCCCAGGTTACGTGGGAAATTCGCACTCGACGGGGGAGGGATCGCGACACAGCGTCGAAACTGTTCTCTAGCAATCGATACGACTCGACTTCAAAATTCTTCAAAATCTAGTGAAAGGTTCAATTTCCAATTGAACGGTAAAATTTCTGTAAAGAATGTCACTCCTAAATCATAGTAATGAGACTTCAGGCAGTGAAATACTCCTTGTTTTGACTCAAAGCTTCTTTGCTTGACACGAAAGTATTTTGGTATCAGAAGACATGCGACACGATGATCCGGTGACAGCGACGTAGTCAAATCTTTCAACAACAACAAAAAATTCCGACTGGTATAAAAAGATGCATTATTATTTAATATAAACATGATTTTATGGAAACTAAAGATGATTATTCTGTCATTGGAATATAACATGAACAATATCCTTGAAGAAGCAGAAAAAGAAGAAGAAGCAGAAGAAGCAGAAGAGGTGTTTGGGAAGGGGAGAGAGGGAAAAGAGAGCATAAAACCATCCATGTCTGTCTGTCTGTTGAGGCTGGCGGTTGAGGAGTGCGTGGAGTGCGGAGTGCGTGGGCTCCACTCGCTCGGCCTAATTAACAACGCTTGGGGGCAGGGGGGGGCAGCAGTAGAAGAGAGAGAGGCAACCGCTGCAGTCAGTGTGTTCGCGAGCGGCGTCGTCTTTCAAACGCCGCCGCGGCTCTTCTTCTTCTTCTTGTTCGTCGGGCGTCTCAGATGACCTCAGGCGCCCACGCCCACCTCCGCAAAAGACATTCTACCGACGAACGAAATAAGCTGCTCTCTCTCTCTCTCATTCAACATATATATGACAACAATAATAATAATAAATTTATCGTCAAATAAGCAGTTACAAACTGCGTATTACCCCGTAGAGGAGAATAATAAAATTTACTCTCCGAAAAGCAACAAAAGTACCATAACCTCAATCTCGATCGAGGACCGTAAGACGGAGGAGGTGGATTTTAACATTTCAACACAAACTCTGCATAGATAATAAATAATAATGAAGGTAGTTCGCTACGTATTTTAATATTAACAAATAAAACACGAAAACGATAGTTCACAAGTTCCAATTATTAACTGGAGATCATTTGGAATATAAATCGGAACTATTACAATAACTCAATTTTCAAAACCTGAATACGAAAACACGAGACTTGACTTTCATAAGATATTTTGAATTTTGAAAATAATTATTCTTGAATCCACTATGAATCCAATATTTAAATTCACAGTAAAATTTAATTTCACAGTAAAGAGTAAAACTTGATTTATATTTGTATAATCAATGAATTAGTGTATAATTTTAAGTTTCTGTTCCTTTAATAAAAAAAAAAGAATCAAGTAACGAAGGACAAGAAATATTGAAAATTGGGTAAAAATAAGTTGATGTTCTTTGTGTGATTATAAGCAGTTTGTAACAGCTTCTTGAATGTATATTATTTATTTAAATTATTTATTCATTGCTAAAATGTTAATTATCTTCCTCTAACCAACCACTTCTTTTCTGCTCGCAATTAACAATTTCAAACATTCGTTTGTGTATCACTAATGAGAGAGTGGACGTGTATCCCATTTCTCAAATTTCCACATCGGGAGTCAGAAAAAAATTGACCACTCTCTAAAACCTGCCCCCCCCCCTAGTGTATGCTTGGCCCAATCATAAAAACTATCATGATTGACAATAAAATGGAATACAATAATTGAAAAATATTTTTTTTGTACAGGTTTTAATCTATATCAGATAAATTAAACAAATCACAAGCCGTCTCAGAATGAAGGATAAACGTCGGAGAGGTTTATAATTATGGAACAAAATATTCTGAATAGACCATCTCAATGAACATGTTTTCCAGCATAAATTTCATAGTTGAAATGAAATTTTGTCAGTGTGTAGTGTTCAAATCTGCCAAAAATTTCAGAACGGTTGAAATAAACGTAAACTCGAGACATTCTGAAACAGAAACTCGTATTGACTGACGTAAAAGTCAACCGGAATTATACTGAGCATATTTTCCCCAGAATATGTCACCTAATTTCATGTAACATTGGTCCATAATATTCTTCAAAAATGAATCAAGAATTTTTGAAAAATAAATATTACATTTCAACTTCTTCGTAACTTTCGGATCCAAACATACCAAAACATCTCTCTCATTGTAAAGTAATTTTGGAAAAGTTCAAAAGGTCCTTAGTAAAGCTAGTTATATCTGTTCTGTTCATCAATGGAATATTATGTTTTAAAGAAAATATAGGGGGAAACTCTATCCCCTCAAAAAACTACTGAATTTACTCCAGATTCTAAAATGTTTTATTCATTTTGCTCTCCAATCAATAGAATCTAGCTTGAGCAATGATGTAGATTGAGGATAAGAGACATAGCCACTGTGACGGCAGTAACCGCTCAGAATTACTCCCGTTACCGGCCAACAACCTGTAAATGATTGGGGTTAAGCTATCAGCGAGAGATAATTGTCTGAGAGTCTCTTCTCCTGAGTCGCGTTTCATAGACTCAGCGTCACCGCTACTTGCGTTTTCAAATACAGCTCTTTGGATCACGTGACGTACGAGGTTTTTTAAACCAGGAAATGGATGCGGGAGAACACTTTTTAAACTATACAAAAAACCACTATTCGTTCATCTCACGGTTAAAACAGTATTTTTAAAACTCACTCGCATGTGCATTTGTTTAATATACATTTTGTGTACATTATACATGATTTATTTACGACTGTGCTGAAACGATCAGATGAAAACTTGAAGGAGTGAGGTGCATGCACACAAAGGAGTGAGGTCCACACACACAAAGGAGTGAGGTCAATGCACGGAAAGAAGTGAGGCACACACACAGGAGTGAGGTCTACACACAAAAAGAAGTGAGGTCCATGCACACAAAGGAGTGAGGTCCACGAAAAAACTTTACGTTTTCAACAGATCCAACGTGTTGTTTTCAACAGATTCAACACGAAACAACTGAAGGTTATTGAACAATGAAACCGGTTACTTTGGTTTCGACTGGAACCCAGAGGGTTGCCATCACATCAACCGCTCCTGTAAGACCATCTTTACCTTGAAAAGGCACGGCAAAGGAGTGGGAGATGAAATGACAAAGGAGTGAGGAAACAGTCTTGAATAAGTTATGTGTGTCATACACATTGAATCTGATGATGTTAAATAACCTAAATCATTTGTATCAATATGATGTGCTGGAAAAAATATAAATAATTGAAAAAATCCAAACCTAACCTGATAGGGCACTTCGAACATACATTTCCCCATTATGCTATAGTTGCAGCCTACTGACTTTTACAATATTCATTCTATACGATTATTAGAGTGAAACAACCCGCGTTACTCGGGAGTTCGTTTCTGCTATTGCTAACTCTCCGTCATAATTTAACGAACTTCGAGATGATCTCAATAAGAAGCGAAGATTCTCTTCCTCCTTAGTGAACCTCTTTGATTTGACATCCAAATCTTCTCGAAATTTCTTCTCTTTTGGTGTTGGTGAAAAAATCGGTCAGTCAGGATAACGCACTTACACTTTTTTTCCCCATTTCATCCATTGAAGAGTGAAATATTGAAAGTTCCTGAAATACGTTTAACGACACTTAAAGTAACGACATTTACACACACACACACACACACAAAGAAAGAGTTAGCGATATCTCAATTTGCTCGTGAGATAAGACGAAAGTTGTATTTCACCCCTTTAATTTTTATTTTCTATTTTCCTCATCTGACCTAACCTAACATTCTTCAGTAAACCTCTACAATACAAGGGCGACATACTCTTAAAATATTAAGTTCCTTTTTTAGTATTTTTTTTTCATTTCGCCCATTAATGAATCGGGCTCTCGGGACTACGCCGTTTATTATATATATATTAAGACTATTTTGAGCGACGCTTATAGTTTGCTTCATGATTAGAAATATCTGAAATTCTGCTCTATGTTTTTAGCAATTGGAAGATGTAAAAAAATGAGTGTGCTTTTGTGTGTTCATAGCAACGAAACTTCTTTCTCTCAATAAATCATGAATAATTCAGAAACAGATTTGAAACAATAATTCTATTGCCTTAATTTATGTTTTGTGTATTACAATAATTTTTTCATAAGAACTACAATATGCAAAGCGCGTTTTATCCCTTTCATCACATTTCGAAGGAAGAGCTTCCTGTCTTTCGGCTCAACGTCTGCTCCGTCGCTCAAAACAATCAGCAGCAAGGTGCGACTTTTGGTTGACGCGATTTTATATAATTATAGCAATAAACAATTCTCTGTCAAAAAGATAGTTAACAAAAAAGTTGAGGAAAAAAAAGTAAACTACTCTTTTCAATTAACTTTTTCTATTTAAAAAAACGCTTTTTATTACTTTATTATTTATTTATTATTTATTTAAGAGTTTGGCAAAAGTAACATAAGTGATACGTTTTCCGCGCCTAAAACAAATGCCTCCGTGTGATTCGATCGTTTAAATGGATGTAAACCTCTCGACCGCTCGCTGTCACCAGGTCAATCACCAGGTGAATGTAAGTATGTACACAATAAATTAAATAAATAAATAAATAAAGAAAGAAACAAACAAATAATATTGGCATCTATTTCTCTTTTTATAAATAATCTTGATAACATAAAATTTATTTTTGATTTGTGTTTTGGAATGTTTAGAACGCATTAGTTCGATTGACATACATCGATTCGTTTGGATTTCATTTCGGTTTCTCGCTATTTTCGATCGGATTATCGTCGAAAACAGAGATATAGAGGCGAGCTTTTAATAAGCAGCAAACGAGGTTGTTCATAAACTTGTTTGAAAGTGGTTGAAGTACGTTGACAAGTTCCAATTTTTTTTCCTTCGTACAGATCAATTCCTGAAAAGTTTTCTTAAAATTTCCCGGTGACAGCCTCTTCGTTTTCTTCTTGGACCGAAAGAGGCGCGTTAACGAAGTTTTGCTGAATCGCGTTGCGTCACAGGGGGTGAGGGAGGGTCAAGGGGTGGGGCAGAGCCATCCATCATTTTGCCCTCTAAGACACACGTGCAGGTCTCGGCGCCGCGCCTACGAGGAAAAGGAAGGGTACGTGCCCATTACCCATAGAGTGGACCATTGGAGATGATGGCATGACGTCGCGCAAGAGAACTAGTGGTGCAAAACCATTGCACTTTGTACTTTCTCAAATACGTTTCTCCAAATGCAGCGTAGATCGACAAAAAATATCGAAAAAGTGTTACGTAAATGTAATTTCGTTGTAGACAGAAATTGATGTATTATCGTATCTGCAGTGCGTTTGCTGTCCTCCTATGCATTTTATCATCATCATATCTTTCATTTCAGTTTACGAAAAGTGTATTGTACGGCTCCTTGGTCCATTTACAGTACTAAATAGTATTGAAGCTTCTTCAAACAGTAAACTAATGTGTGACTGTAGCAGACAGAAATTATTTACTGCGTCTATAGCAAACTCTCAAGCGAAATACAGCTAATGTGGATGTAAAGCATACTAATTGTACTTTACGTACAGAAAATTTAAGCAAAATTGTCGTAGCCGTTTTTGAGAAACATTCAAAAGAGTACTTTGACCTTCATGTGAAGTACCCTTTGTTTTAGAGGGGAAACTAATAGAGCACGTGCATCGACAACAAGTAGATTCTACCTTGGATACGAAATGCGGATTAAACTGATTCATCCATTTACTTGGAATCGCTGCGCACAGACGGACAGACGGACGGACGTTATGCCAAAAACCACTTTTTCTTTATCAGAGATAACCAAAACGGATATTTCCGTCAAAATCTCGCTTTCGAATTTTTTCACGATTACAAAAAACTTTCTCTCTCTCTACGCACTACGTTTATGAGTGAGAGAGAGTGAAAGGCGCGTTGGAGGAGGAGGAGGAGGACGACGACGTCGATGATGTAGAGTACTGTCGTCGCGTTGCACAGACCCAAAACCTCGGAATTATTTCGGTGGAGACTGAGACTTTTCGCCAAAAAAGCATTATTGATGTTAACTTCGAAGTTACTTGTCTTTCAGTTGTTTCATTCTTGTTATTCATTAATTAATAATGGTAAATAAACTAGATTTTATCGAGATACAATAATTTCATATTACAACTTGCTAGGAGCATGTCGCGCTGTCGTGTATTCTGCTCTCGAAGAGAAATTTTTTAAAAGATAGATAAATATTTGTGAATTGTAACTTATCGTGTGTCTGCTTCTTTGTAAACATATTTTGTGTTTATGTTTCT
>NNCF01133766.1:51698-66396 GCA_002313205.1 Laupala kohalensis
AAAAAAAAAAAATGTTTTGAAAAACCACTCCTGCAAGAAAACCTCTTTCAACACGAAAAACCACCTTCTTCCAAGATACAGAAATGTTTGATGTGATAAATCAATTTAGAAGATATATTCTTTTTCATAAAAACAATACTTATGTTTGGGTATAAATCATTTTAATGTATTTTGATACCGAAATATTCCCTATATTTTTTGAAAAACGATTATGAAAGTAACATTAAATTGGCATCGTGTAGAATCTCGGCGAACATATTGCCAATTGCCTTTCTACATTTCCCTGGTTCTATTACTATTAACGTCCATTATCTATTCTAATTAAATAAATAATTAATAACTTACGACCTTTTATGGGCGAATTACATTTATATTTTCCCTGGTTCTCTCGAAACATCGTTTGTAGCACATTGTTGTTATCCAGATTCGTTCTGTGTTCAAGTTACGTTTTGTTAATCATTCATGGATTATCACCGTTTTATTTGTTTGATTTATATATTTGAAATCCTTGGCTTTTTCACTAGCTTTTACGTCCGTTTTTTTTGTCCGACACGTACGTGTATGCATGCGTGTATTAAAGTTATTCTAAACGTTAAGTGAAGAGAAAATCCATACCACAGAGTACTTGGAACAACAATGATGCTTCTAGACATTCGCCTCTTTTATGAAACGACAAACGCCATCGTGGACGAAAGCAATTCCAACCAGACGCGAGTCTAGTCGTGGGAAATTGACATTTGGAAGAGCAACATACAAATTTGGCAAATAGAAATTGCAAATGATGATTCCTTGTAATATTTTGAACTGGCGATTCTCGTAAAGTACATCTGGTATGATCGTAGAAATTCATATTCGGTGCTTTTGAATTGTTACGCACCACAACAGATTACTGTATATTTACAACTTACAAGGATGATACGTTACTCCCATTCCAAGTAACAACCTGGTTGGGAAGTTCGTTAAACAGGTCAATTCTGTTCTTCGATAGGGAATATCTGGCCACCACATTCCCTCCCACGCACCCGCGAACTTAAGTAGTTAACGAGACAACAAGTCTCAGAGTCCATCCCATACATTTGACACCCTCTACGCCACCGGTGAAGTCAAATACTGCGATAAAAAGGACAGAAATTTCTTTACTGCAAGTGCAATTTTTGCCTATCTGAAGATAATCTCTTTACCTTTCATGTACAATATACTTTTCTCTCCATAGAGCGGACGGGATAGAAATCTCGGTAATATGATGTAAATTTCGATTTGTGAGATCCCTAGCCAAAATCGGGTGAAAAGAAAAATATTTAGTTTGTTTAAATGCATCAAATTGCTAGCAAATAATTTGTTTATTAGACTTCAAACACACAGGTTGACAAATCCCCTTTCCTCAGTTAAATATTTAATTGTTTTAATAGATGCTATTATCTTAGATTTAATCGCAATTTCTTACTCTTTCTCTTTTCATAGATTTTCCTGACGTCGTCTTTATGCGAAGCGTTCATTTTCGCGGATGACTAAGCACCAGAATCGCAGTCTCCCTCAATTTGCATTGTAGCGTTTCGAAATTTAAAAGTTGGGTTAGTGTTTGTTTCTTATGCTTCACTGTGATGCCAATTGGAGGGTAGCTGGATCATGCTGGAGTACGAGGGTTGGAGTGTTGCGCTTGCTTCAACTGGAGCTCGCCAAGGGACTCCCAGCATTCGGACTGACACAACAAATCTACCGGTTGCGTATATCTTTATCGGTCTGGTTGTATTGCTCTATAACAATGAATCATTAGTGCTGATCACATCACAGTGTGATTATTAATTCTCCTGGTGATCCATTGCGCCTCACTATCGAACCGGGTTGTTCATCCACATAGTTCCCATAGACTTAGATATGTTATAGATCCAGCTATCTTACTTCCAAATGATCTATAGTTTGATAATAAAATAAAATTTTTGTGTTTTATTCAGTACAAATTTGTTGGTACAAATCTATTGATATTATAACATGTACCGCACTATTCTTATTATTATCTAAGGAGTGAGCTGGAATGTTAAATACTTAGCCTCTGCCTTCGGACCCTTGATCGAAATTGATGGGATAGTCCCTTGCTTGCTTCCGGAGAGTAAATTAGTTTATTGTAAATTAGTATATATATATAAAATTAATAAAAAGGGAGACAGAGCAGACGTGAACAATTATAGAGGAATTTCTCTTTTGCTAGTTACATACAAAATTTTCTCAGCGTGTCTTCTTCAAAGAATATTAAGAACAACTAGAGAATACAATATAGTGAATATCAGGCAGGTTTCCGCCTCGGCCGATCCTGCACAGAACAAATTTTTTATTTAAAAACCATTCTAAAATATAAGGCAGTCAGAAATAGTCCAATAATTCGCTCCTTTATAGATTTAAAAAAAGCATATGACTCCCTTGACCGTCAATCTCTACTGAGTATACTTAAAGAACGAGGATTAGATCCAAAAACTCTGAGTCTAATCAAACAAACACTCACGGATAGTCTCTCAAAAGTCAAATTTATGGGCAAAATTTCCGAACCATTCCTGATAAAAACTGGTGTTCGACAGGGTGATGGTTTGTCCCCGATACTTTTCAATACTGTCCTTGACAAGGTGATACAGAAATGGGAAAATGAACTAAGGAACCAAAATCATTGGAAACCAATATAGCTTGGACGACCTAAAGATGACCTCAAAATTTCATGTCACGGCTTCGCAGATGTTTTAGCAGTATTAGCAGATAATGATACCATAGCTGTCAAACAAATAGAAATCCTTCAAGAGTGTGCAGAAAAAGTACGTCTACAAATTTCATTTCAAAAAACCGAATTCATTTGCTCAAAACTCAATATACAAACCTTAAACACCCAATACGGCAAAGTCAACAGAACTTCACATTTCAAGTACCTCGGCGAAATCATCGAACCTACAAGTGGAGAAAAAAAATCACAAAACATTCGACTATAGAAACTGAAGAGAGCATACGGAGAAACCCACTATATCTACAACAAAAAATGTCTCTCCATAGGCCCCAAAATTAGGCACTTCAACACAGTAATTAAACCGGTACCCTGTGTGCTAGTGAAACTCTTTCTCTTCACACAAAAGGAGATTTAGGAAATTTATTAAAAGAAGAACGAAAAACCATAAGAAAAATTATCGGTCCTGAAATGACGGAAGATGGTTTTAGATTAAGGTCCAGGAAAAAAACTGAAAAACTATCTAACTTAGCGGCAGACATCAGAAAGAGAAGACTAAAATTTTACGGCCATATACATATACTACCTACCACCAGACTACCTAACAAAATTCTAAAATACGTAGAAAAAATTAAGGCCATCCCATTGATCCAGGAAGTAAAAAATTATTTAGAAAAAGCTCGAATAAAAAGATCCGACATTTTGGACCGAAAACTATACAGAGAGAAGGTAGATACGTGGAAAGTGCAGTCGGAGAATGAATTCCCAAAAGGAGCAGGAACTAAACGGACAGAGGAGAGGAAGAAAAATCATAGCGAAAGGATGAAGGAAGTGTGGAGACGGAGGAAAATGAACAGTTAAATCATATGGCTTTGCGTGATCCATACAAGGGTCCATACTCCCTCTAAGCGGATGTGCGAGACAAAGAGAGCGATGCGAATGTCTCATGTTATCACGGACAATCCACAGCAGAGACCGACCGCTGGGTCTATTTGCATGTAATATATCTCTGGTATTTCTCCGTCGTGGTTTCACCGACACACACATTCTCACTTTCGCTGCACATTGAACATCTTCGCGTAAATTTGATAATAGACTCTCCTCGAGCCAATTTGTACACATCTGAAAAGATCTCATAAGTTTATTTTCGAGCAATACCAATAAAATACCTGTATGTACGGAAAGTATCAATTTCGTTAAAAAATACACTGTGTTCTAAGAAAGTTTTCCGCACTCAATAATGTACCGTAACTTCCAAGTTTGTTCTGAATTAGAGTCTAAGGCCCAATTTCACCAAATGTAGAATAATCGCGATTTCCTTAAACGTGATTAGGTAAATGGAATCGCGATTACATTTTATGCGTTTCACCAAGCAAAACTAATCGTCGATTAAGTTGCTCAATGTTTCTGAAGAATCTCTGGGTTGGTAGTAGTTTTACAGTGCATTATGGGTAATTTGAAGACAAATGACGGGAGGAAAACGCATCATGTTGCTCACTACCGCCACCTAAGGACACCATAGGCAGCAGCGGGCCTCCCTCGTGCCACTGAACATAACCTATAAACCGAGCTACGAGCAAACAAACAAAATGGACGCCATATTTCTCGCAGTTCTGAAGAAAATCGCGATTTGCGCTGGTAATCGAAGGGTCCCCGAACGTTTAAGCGTTAATCGCGATTTTCTCGTAAATCGAAGATGGTGGAACGCGCATTTTGATAATCACGATTTACTGCACAGAAAATCTCGTTTAAGACATTAAACGAACTTGGTGAAATTGGGCCTTAAGGCGAATTCACCTTATTAGTTGTTGGTAAATTAATCCTTGTAAGTAACACGGACGAAATCAAATAGATCTCACTTCATTTTCCCATAATTTTGATGACGGCGCTGAGGAATCATCATTACACTAAAAAATTGATCAATACACAATTTAAAATATTCTAATGTGGGTTTATTATTGTTTCACATGAGTAACATTTGTAAGAGCTTCCAACCTTGGCATGTTTGTGTTCGTTATCTCTTCTACCCGTTTGCGGTAACAGAGAATCAATGAACATATTGTCCTGCTTGTGGTTACACACAGTTTTTGACTACTATTTTGGCAATAAATTACATTTTCTACACGCTGCGTTCCCAAGACTTCACTGGCGTCTGATTTTGAATTTTATCTATTCTCGAATTCGCAGGCAAATGTTTGTCGTATTCAATTGTCAAAACAATTGTGAATCAAACCACGGATGTTAAACAAAAGAAAGAACTTGAGCGTAGGAACAGGCTGGCCAATGTGTTCGTAGGAAAGTGTGTTGGCAATAAGTCCGCACAGAATCTATACCATCCTAAGTTCATCATTTTTTGTAAGTAATATAAAAAATACTATCGGTTCCAAAGTATATCACAATCCCTCCAACCATAATTGTAGTTGGTTAGTTTTACGTTTACCAATGTACTTTTAAGAGAGGATCAATGTTGGAATATTTGAAGTGTAAATATTGAGAGGATAGCTGTATGAGTGCTGTAATGGGTCGTTCGGCGCGTCCGCTCCCACGCCGCGCCACCGGCGCCATCCGCGGCCCTGCGCCATCCGACGCCAAGCGCTTGCAACAAAGCAGTTCTGCGTCAAGGCGCGACCCGCACGTCTGCCCTCTCTCCGCTTATACGACTTCCTCCCGCTTGCTTTCTTCGTTTTGCTTTGCGAAGTGCAACTGTTCTGCGGGAGTCGCTTTGCAAAAGAGCGCGCGCGCGCGCACCCCTCCTACGTTCCGAGTTTTATTAAATATACGCTTTTAAGACATGTTTTGCTGTTTAATAAAAACAGGTGTACCATTTACATAGCTCAAGCAATCGGACATGATGTCAGTATAATGTTATCAGTATATTGATATCAATATAAGATTTATATTAGTGTTATATAATTCTTGACTACTTGGTATTAAAAGAGTGTAGGTATGTATCCGAAATGTGTGCGAAATATGGAGTGTATTTTATGTTTTGACCTGTTCCTCTAGATAATACTCCTAATTTATATTAATATTGATTCTTATATACATTTCTATTTATTCTGGAATATAAAACTGTCCGATGTTCATTTTAAGGTTTGGGGAAATGGATTTTAAGAGATGCACCAATGAGAAATTTGACCTTTTTTATGTCGCTGTATGATGAGAGAATGGTTGCAAATCGCAAGAAGTATATTTGCTTGATCATATTTTAAACGGAGTGATTAAATGCCAGTTCTCTATTCATCATTCTCTTTGTAATACTTTCTCTTTTCATAATTCTCTCAAATTGAACGTCGTTTTCTCAAGGCGCATATGAACCTGCAGTGTACTCCTTTTCGCATATAAATAGATATTATTAGTGGACATTTCATTAATATAATTTACTAGTAATGACCACTCCTGACCAAATTATTGAAATGAAGGAATTGGAAAGGAGGGATGTTGGAACTCCTCAAGTATCGAGCAGGCGTACATTTTTAGTGGATGAGGAAAACCTCATGTAAAATCCTCACACACACACACACACACAAAATTGCCAAACAGGTGAATTCACAAAGTATACATTAGCAATTGATTTGTAGCTTCAATGGTTTTTAATATTTGTTTTTTGTTTTAATTTCTAGCAGAATACATTTGCTTTATAAAAGTTGATAAGTGCACGAAATCTTCTCCATTTAATTGTGAAAGCAGCTCAACACTTTCATTGCGAACATTTTTGGTGGTTTACTGGTTTTCGTAGTATTTGTAAATGGGAGGGAAATGTAGTTTAGTGCTTTTGAAGCTTTTATCTACATGAAGCGATAGGATGTAGGAGGGTAGAATGGTAGGAGTAGAGGTTGTTCGCTTAGCTGGATTTACCAACATTTTGGAGGTGTTAGTAGTAATATAGTACGAGTTAGTGACACTAGGTGTAGAGGGTTCGCTTTTCAAACGTCGAAGTTTTGTGAAGTGAGACATTTTGAACTGAAAAAAGCTAAAGAATTTATTCTGGCCCCACCGGGAATCGAACCCGGGATGAGCCAGGACGCTAAAACCTGAACCACCGGAGGAGCAAATTTATACTTGGTGGTATTTTTTGTAACTTGTTACGTAGTAACAGTTAAATTTAAAGTGTTATTGATTTGTTACTGTTTAGAGGTATTGGCCTCGCCTCTTCCTCCTGGTGCCAAACCATCGCGGAGCTCTGTTCTTCCACGAATGCCAAGGGTTCATTGTGAGACAATACAATTTTTTTAAAGAGACAGTATTGCCTCAATTGAGCCGTGTCTTAAACGTGTCTTTCTCATTTAGTTTCAAACTAATCAGCACGTATTCCTCTCATCTCATATTTAAAACAATCTCTTTGCACGTAAATGCTTAATACATCCGTATGTGCGAGTGAATATACGATCTGAATCGGTCCACGGTTTTCAGAGGTAAGGTCACATTCCAAAATGTCCCCAACGTCCCACGTATTTGAGACTGAGGGAGTTAGGTTTGTGAGTGGGGAAGGAGGTAGAAGGAATGTAGATTCCCCTACATCACACGCTACAATTCTTGTTACATCGCGGTACAATTAGGTTCCCAGCGACGTTTGATGTTATAACTGCAACGATAGAATTGTTATAAGTGTACATCATTCAACAAATTAAGGGAAACATAATTAGAGGCCAAGATGAGCCGAGTTTGTAGAACAGTTTGAGGAAGAAATATTTATTTTCTGTGTTTGTTTGAGTCTGTGAGAGAGGGAGGGGGGGAGGGTGTAGTGCAAGGGTCAGCAAAACGTTTTTGNCGTTTGGGTCAGAGATATTTTCGTTTTAAAACAGTCTTTTAGTAAATAATAAGATATATTTTATTAAGTAAATAATTACAAACATGGTTGAAAGAACTTTATTTATAAACGTTCTCTTCGATATCAATGACTCCCCTGATGTTGAACTTGTGACGTCAATTTCGTCAAGTCTGGTTTATAGTTAGTCGTTTTAAGACGAATACAAGCATCTGAATTTTCGGTAGTTAACCTGTTTCTGTTCTTGCTTAATATAAATTTCGTTTGTGAAAATATTTGCTCACATTTACAAGTTGAACCGAATGTGGACAAAATGGCAAAGCCAATTTTTTTCAAAGATGAAAACTTCGTAGGAAGTGATGCCCAACATGTTGATATCATGAGAAGATGATTATCTTCTGTTTTTTTTCTTCAATTTATCCGTCCATAACGTTGAACTTTTAAAATCAATCATTTCTAAACTAAAATTGTCAATTTTTGGATATTGAAAATACTGCAAATTTAAAACATTTTCTTCTATTTCCTCGGCCTTTATTGTAAATGTAAACATTTCTCCATTCTTCTTAAAACTTTGAAACGGACTTTCATATTCACTGTTAATGACGAAACTCCAACTTTCGAACATATTTAGATTGCTTTCATCGATACTTTCTGTTTCATGTTCAAGAAATGAAATTTTTAAGTTTTTATGTCAATTTAAAATAATAGCAATTTTGAAGTAAAACTCTTCCATTCCTCATACATTTTAAAAATTGAGTAGTTGTTTCCTTGGAGCCGTACGTTGAAATCATTATAATGGTTCACTATGTCTGTTAAGAAGAAAAGTCTTAAAAAAACATTGTGTATCATTGAGTTCGAGATCATTTTCAGCGATTTCGTGAAGAAATATTTTTGTATTTCATCAAAACACTCTACAAATCTATTAAGAACTTTGCTACGACTTAACCATCGTATTTCAGAATGTAACAACAAATCTCCATATTCCGAATCAAAGGTTTAAAGCGCCTGTGTATTAATGCTAATCGCGCTATTATCATGTTTACGATCTTAACAACCTTTTCCATTACATCCTTAAGTTGTTGCGTAGACGCTTTTGCAAATAAATTTTCTTCGTGGATGATACAATGAAACGATAAAAGTGAGCGGCAGAGTTCATTTTCCATTAGTTTTACAAATCCAACAGTTTTTCCTCTCATACTTGTTATGGAGCACCATCAGTTGTTATGGAAAACAATCTTTATGTTTCGAAGAAAAGTGTCGCTCAATATTGTAAGTCCTGACCGTAATTATATCATCTGTACATAAAGTACAGATATCAATTTGTCACCATTTTCGATAGACCCATACTCTTCTGTCCACACATCTTGAAATAATCTCATTTTTGCTTTTTGTTTGTTCATGGTATTTTAAAAAAATAATATTTATTTCACTAGGTAATAATTATGTAGCTGTGTAACTATAATTGCGTCACTATTCTTGTGCTACTCAACATGTGCTATAACTATAACTGAGAGAACGACACGCGCGTCCAATAATGGTAAAATTTGTTCGGACAACGTCGCTGTATTCCGCCTACTATCGTTACTGTAACTTTGTAATCGACGTGGATCTTATATACATAAACACTTATGCGTATAAGATCCATGGTAATGGAACTAAAATGTTGTTCTTAGTATCTATTTTCAATTTTTTTAATTCTTAAAATGTTTGTTTCATGTTTATGTTTTATAATTAATTTTATATGTTATACCTTATTTTCGGAACTAGAGTGGGTCACTTGAAATTATCAAATGGGTCACTCGGTGACCCTCGGGTCATAGGTTGCCGACCCCTGGTGTAGTGCAATTTCCTTTCGTTTTTCGATGCGTCACCATTCTGCAGCCCCCATGGGCGGTGGGCGACATGTGCGTGCAGGAGCAGGTAGAAGACTGTACGTCAGCAGCGGGAACAGAGCTGAGCTCGCCTCACTCTGCCGCTTCGCCCTGCACTGCTCACGCATGCACGCCCCGACGCGTGCTTCCACACCTCACGCACATCACGCACACACTTCCTCTCCCCACTCCGTTACACGTCGATTCTTACAAGGGACGAATCAGAGATACTATTCTTATTCAATCAATTTCCTCTACATTTTGAGAGGATCTTTTAAACCAACTTATCTCAAGCTGGAATTATCATATTATTTCGAGCTGGAAAAATCAAACAGTACATTTCTTTAGTAGAGAAAAGTATTTTTTATATTTACTACTGCAAGAAAATGTTTTCATGTTGTTACGTACGACTCTGGGTTATTCCGTATACAAGTTTCTATTTTCTCTCATTGAATGCGCCGCGTCTAATAGTAATTCTGACGACAGAGGCTCACAACACAAAGTTGTGTCCCCCAACGTTTGATGAAAAATTTCATGTAAAATGCACTTTAATTCGCGAGTCGTGAAAAAAGTCGGACGAAGACGAAGCTTTGATCGTCTGAGTTTGAGAGGATTCCTTTGGGGAGCAGAAACATTTCTCACTTTGGGACCCTTGCTTTACAGGACTATCAAGTAGAAATAACAGAATACTTTTTTTATATAATATATTACCCTTCGTTATATTTTTGTTTCATTTATTTTATAACACATTTTAAAGCGAAAGTTTACTTCATTCAACAATTGAACATCCATTTGATTCTCTTGTTCCTGTTTGGTGAACTGTTCCCCTCGTCGTGCCTTGACGGACCACCCTCATTCGCTTTAATGCGAGTATGGCTGTAATGGATCTCTTGTACTGCATACCTCATTTACATTTTGTGAAAAATATAAGAGTACATTTATTTTCCCCCTAATTAAGTATTTTTATATTTGAAAGTTTTTTTATCACTTTTATCTTATTCAAAAATTTTGTCCTTTCTTTCCTATAAAAATCACATTCCCATAACATGTGGTCCACTGTCTTTCTAGCATTCACAGATGTTATCTTTTTTACCAAACCTCTTTACTTATACTCCAAAATTCCCATGTCACTCGGTCAGAAGTTTCACTCGGTCAAAGGGTTAAAAGGGGAACCATTTTTTTTTGTCTTTTCTTTCCATCGTACATCATGAATAAGATCACTCACCGAGTCAGTGAACCTCTTCCTACTTTTCCTGTCTTCTCCATTTATCAGTATTTTCCCTTTATTTTTTAGAAGTCTCCTGTATTTCGATGTAGCTACCTGAAGCGCTGTGGACCAAATACCAGGGACTTCTTCTGAAGCCGCTGTCGGAGCCGTTCGTATGCACCGCTCATTTGTGTATATTCCACTGGAGACTCTTAATTTCTTTTTTCATATTTCATTCTATCTCCCCATACCGAGGCTCCATAATTTATTATACCTTCGGTATACATAATAATAATAATAATAATAATAATAATAATAAATTTATTGTAAAAAAACAGTACAAACTGCGTATGACCACGTGGAGGACAATAAACTAATTTACTCTCCGGAAGCAAGCAAGGGACGTATTCCATCAATTCCGATCAAAGGCCCTAAGGCAGAGGCGGATTCAAAAATTCCTAGATAAGATAAAAAGTTAGCAGCGAGTTATAATACATATATAATGTCAATATGTTTCTAATTTAAAGCAAATATGTTTGTAAATTTACATGTACAAGTTATTATCGAACTATAGATTATTCTGAGTATAGTGTTTAAAAATCATAAGAGTTGAAAAAACACTAAATTCACGATTTATTGTTACAATAAACACGCCCCTAGACAAAGCCTAGAGAACCTGTATAAGAAATCCGCCTCTACCCGAAGGAAAAACGGAGAAAAACCCGGGCCAGGATGGGGCTACAGAATTAATGTACACAACCGTGCCAAAGTTGAGTACACATAAAACTAAATTAATATGAGCCATACGGCAACACAATCATGCAAGAAAATAGTTTTTGAAATTGTTATAAGTTATTTAAAAAGTGCTACAGCAATGGCGTGATAAAGTACAAGACGAATTTAACTTTTATTAAAATCAATAAATTCTTTTACAGTGTAGAAGCACTGGTGCAGGAGGTAGTTTTTAACCGCGGATTTGAATATATTCAATTTCATAATGTCTTTTATATTCTTAGGCAGGGAGTTATATAGAATTATATACGACTTAAGAAGGTCTTTAAAGCGAAAATCGTTCCTTTGCACATAAAAGTCGAGATGATATCTCAGTTAGTTCGCATGTGGAGTGAAAAGAATCAAGTTTCTCCACCTTAAAAAAAAAGCGATTTGGAATATTCATTTGGTGGCGAACCTATATAACACGAAAGCGAAGTCCTTTCAAATGTCGCATTCCTGCATTTAATCGTTTTTTCATCTGCAGGGTTGAATGAGGCGACCGGACACTCAAGAACAGCGCCGTTCATATATATAGAGAGAGATGGTGAAAATTGATTGAAAATGTTTACCCGTGTTTTAAACAATAAAATGTGAGCCTATTATATCAGTAAACATATTAATAAATGATATCGATTAAAATTTTCTAAAAGTACTTCAAGATACCTGGAAAAGTAAAAAAAAACAAAATTCGTCTGAAAGTCCAGTGAGTTTTAATTTCAAAAGAAACTACATTACGAGAGTATAATTTTACATAATTTCTTCTTCTCTCTTCTCAGCGTTGTGAGGGAAGAGTATTACGTAGATCAAATATGAACGATGCTTTCTTTCTTTTTTTTTTTTTCAAATGTATTGAGCAGAATAACATAGCACAGTACAAATTATTTTTCTATATAATCTCCTCCTTTAGTAATGCATTTTTCCCATCGGATTGGTAGATTTTTAATCCCAGCATCATAGAAAGAAGAGGGTTGTGTCGCAAGCCAATCGTGCACAAAGACCTGAACCCCGCAATGTCCTGGAATCGTTGTCCTCCTAGTGCTTCTTTAAGTGGCTCACACGAATGAAAACCACAAGGAGATAGATCAGGACTATAAGGAGGATGTTCAAGTAGAGTCCATCTCATTTGCTGTAATTTGGTGCAAGTTAGGGCTGCAGTGTGGGGTCGAGCCTTGTCATGAAGGAGGATGACGTCTCGAATTGGTCGGCCACGTCTTTTGGAACGGTAGGAAGTCTTTACCCGATCCAGAAGGTCACAGTAATAAGCAGCATTTATTGTGCGATGCTCATGCAGGACATCGATGCGTAAGATCCCTCGCCGGTCGAAGAAAACTGTCGCAAGCACCTTGCCGGCTGACAACCTGGTCTTGGCTTTAATGGGGGCTGCCTCTCCCTGCCTCCGCCACTCCATACTGGCCTGTTTGGATTCGGGGGAATAATGACGGACCCAAGTTTCATCACAGGCGACAATTTTGTCCAAAAAAGGATCCCCTTCCTCTGCAAATTATGCGGTAAACTTCTGACAAATCTCCAAACGTCTCATCTGCTCTTCTGTCAAAAGACGAGGGACCCACCTGGCACAAACTTTATGGAACCCTACATCCTTAGTGATGATTGTTTGACAGCTCCCGTAGATTATTCCAACTTGTGATGCAACTGCAGAAACCGTCAGACGTTTATCACCTTCAATAAGGCCACGAACACTAGAAATGTTCTCTTCCGTAATGCTGGTCCGAGGACGACGATCATGTGTTTCATTTTCAACCCGTTCACGACCTTCCCCGAACTCTATATGCAACAATTTCAGCTGGTTTTACACCTTCGTTAGCAAGAAATTTGATAACAATGCGGTGCGCAACAGAAGGATGCACTTGTTGCTCCGTCATCGTGCCAAACAGGCCCAGACCTGCATACCACGCGCTTCCCCCAACTCCTGACATCTGCAACAATGCACTCACTGTACAAGCGGAAAACCCGTTCCGTTCAAAATTGATAATAATAATAATAATAATAATAATAAATTTATTGTCAAAAAACAGTACAAACTGCCATGTATGACCACGTGGAGGACAATAAACTAATTTACTCTCCGGAAGCAAGCAAGGGACGTATTCCATCAATTCCGATCAAGGGCCCTAAGGCAAAGGCGGATTCAAATTTTTTTTGCATAATTTCCTAGATAAGATAAAAAGTTAGCTGCGAGTTATAATACATATATAATATCAATATGTTTGTAATTTTACGATTTATTGTTACAATAAACACTTTGCCCCTAGACAAAGCCTAGAGAACCTGTATAAGAAATCCGCCTCTACCCGACGGAAAACCGGAGAAAAACCCGGTTTGCCAGGCCAATCGCGCGCTCAAAAGCAAAAGTCTCGTAGATGTTGTAGAGAGTTCTTGTGACTGGGAAGTCGATGGCACATCGTATTTTTTTGCGTTCCCTCATTCGAATCCGTTCTCCAGCTCTTTGCTCCAGCGATCCGGCTGGATTTATCTAACTTCTCTTTTGCACGTAACAGAACGGTTGAAGTAACGACAACAACCACTAAATTTTGTTAATTTACATGTGGAAGAACAAGAATTTTGTTTTTTGTTCTAGATTAAATTTCTTAATTGGTGCGAAGTGGTAGAAACATTTTCAGGTATTTGTCGTTCGCACATTCTTCTTGATTAATTATTTTTGTTATATCGAGAATTTGAGGTATTATGTCACGAAGGGTTCTAATGACCTGGATGTTGGCGAGCCCTAAAGCCCCAATTAAAAAAATCACTTTTCGTGTGTGAAGATCATTAAATCAACTATGAAAATCTGTTTCAGAAATGTTTGGTTAGGTTTGTCTTCTAGACGCGTGACAACGAGACCAAATACTTTGGTGCTGTCAGGAAAAACGACTATTACAAATATGATAATGAAATTTGAAGGGATCTGCGTTTATATTGTACAAGCTTAATATGAAATAAGTTTGGAAATTGCAATTTTAAAGGGATGATATCGATGTCGTAGTTACGTCTGCTGTCTGTTAATAAATTCTTTATAACGCGACGTTTTTGTTGATATACGACCCGCTTTATGTGAAGTCACTACATTTTACACCTGAAGAAGTTTTTACATGTGAGATGAAACGTCGTGAAATGTTTCGATTCTTTATTATATTGATGATATGTAGTACGAGTTCGCATACAGAGGCGGATCTACGGGAGGGGTGGGGGTTTTGGACTTGAACTCTTAACACATAAAATTGAAGTTGATAAAGGGCATACTTTGTGAAAGTTTTACCAGATTAATAATAATTATTAGTTATGTTATTGTTATTAATAATATAATTCTTATTGTTATTAATAATACCAGATTCTTAATTGTTAATTATTTATTTGAT
>NNCF01133766.1:73329-85249 GCA_002313205.1 Laupala kohalensis
GGGGGTTCGAAATATGGATGTTTTTGGAAGTTTGGAATATTTAATAGGTAAATAATGAATATAATTTGAAAAAATAGCATATAATAAAATAAAATCATAACAATTTCGTATTAACCTTTAAACTTTACTGACATTTTAATATGATAAATAATTTCAATTAATTTTCGAAACTGATGAATAAATAGTAAAAAGTCATGCTATGCAGAGATCTGGACCGCTCAATAAGCAGATGCGAGCGTTGACCAATTTTACTGTGTTGACAATAATGTTTACGTTTCTTGTGAGTCATATGTCAAATGGTTAGAACTTTGCCACAAAAATATTTAAAATTTAAATGTTAATGTAATAATCAAAATACCCCAAGTGATGTGCAAAATGGTAGAGTGGATCTTCTGGGCCGTAGTCCGATAAAGTGTCAAGCGCTGGTCAAAGCGCTGGTCAAAAGCGTTACAGCGCGTGTGCTGTTTAAGGTCAGAAGAAACGATGTTGTTTCTCGAATTGTTCGTTGATATTCACTTCCTCAATACGAATTTTGTTCACGAATATTTGCAGTCTTGCACACCTTCAAATCTTTACTTGTTACAAATTATACAACATTATTCTTGAGGATTTTCATGGCAGACGTTTCGTAAAATCGAGTGACAAATCTGCAAATTGCCTCAACCTCTTTCTTTGTATATCTTTCAAGTGAAGTAGCGAACATATAAAGGTGCTTATCCAGTGTAATAATTCTATGAAACGTAAGGACACCAACATCCTTACCCTTCGCGGTCGGTATGATTCGCCTAGTACATATTTGTTAGTGCAAAATACTTTTTACATGTAAGAGGCAAAAAAAAAAGTTTTATTTTGGATTCTGAGCAAATTTTCAAGAAAAATGGAATCAAACAAAAGCCATTTTCAAGCAATCACTTTCTCTTTTATTTTACACGCAGAACATTAAATTTTGCTGATGTCAACATCAATATACATAGGATGCATTAAAATGGTTGCTTTTTTTCTCTGTAAAGTTAGTTTCCGTACTACATAGAGAAGAGTCTTAAAAGTTTATGAGAAAGCATGTGCACTGATTTTATAAACAGGTTTTAATATGGAGTTAGGGTAAATAAGGGGGAGAAAATTGTAAAATATTTCTAAATTTTTTAAATATGGTTTGAAAGTGAGTCAAAGGGAAGAGGGGGCATAATTTTATTTTTGGGGAGGTAGTCTTGCTAATTTATAGGGGGAGGGGTCTGCGTCATCGGGTTTAGGGGGTATCTCTTTTTATATCTTATCGAACTTATGTTCACATTTCTCTTGCATAAATAAATCCTAGGTGCGCCCCTGCGCAGTAGCACCTACTGCTACTGCCCACCTACCGACAACCCCTGCTCACAACATACACTCACCCAAGAACTTCTTTTGCTCCTAAGTCTTTTCAGAGGGAGTGAATGCCACCCAGAAGCAAGATTTTATGCCGTCCTCGAAAATGAGAAAACGTTTGTGAAATCCTCAAATTGTGTTTTTGACAAGGTCAAAATATGACGATAATATCTCATTTTAAAGTATTGTTTTTTTCATTTCAGTGAAATTTCAAACACTTCCAATAACTTTTTGTTTCCAATCCCATTTCCCAGTTTTGGTTCCTTCGTAGTTTAGTGACCCAAGAAAATCTTCTGGGAATTTAAACCATATATTTCTTTTTTTTCTAATTAAATTTTTCGGCGCGATTCCCTGGACAGGGGGAATTCCAGACCCCCACTGAACTCCCAGTGCCGCCCAGTGAAAATTCTTTAAAAAAACATGCTTTAATTCAAGTTCCTCCACGGGCGACGACTTGAAAAAAAAATTGGGGGTACTTGAACAACTGGGGTTTCGGGATAGGAACAACTATGGCCTGGGGGTACGGAATATCTCTATGAAGAGAGGGGGTCTGGGATTCCTCCGTCGGAAAATTTTGGATTTAAATAGTCTGAAAATTGTGTTGTATTACTGTTTCGTGAAACTTCAACTGAAACGGAAGCTGCCCATTAAGCCGCTTGTACCATTATTGTTACATTGACTTTAGGGCGTAGTGTCCTTACGTGCCATTAAAATATTGTCCCCCTAATATCCTAAATACGTGTTTTGAAGCTATTTTCTTGTCAAAAAAATCGTACTTTCCGATATTTTTAAGAAAACACTCTGTTTTAGTACGTCACTCCTCTCTTCATGAATTAATAACTGGTTTTTTAAAATGTAAACGTATTTTGCTCTGCCCCATCCCCTCTTGGGGTCGTTTGAGCCATGGATTTGATGTCTATGAGTACCTCATTTCCTAACATTGATTCTCTCAACTTCCAAACTACTCTGCACAGAGCTTTCTCGTTGGATTTTCCTCCTTCTTAATCATGAGGGCCGTGCACTTCCTTCCCTGAAGGAGACGAAGAAAGTGCAACGTCTGTGCTGAGCTCAGCTGCGCGCCTCGCGGCACGTACGCGACTCTCTAAGGAGCACACGCCCACTGCAAGTTGCTCACAACAAGTTGCTACGACAAACTCTGTACTCGTGCTTCGCGTTCGCTGTCTACACTGATAACATAAGCCTTCGAAACTCGACGAGGAGACGTCGTAGGACAACCCGAACAACACAAACTTGATGGGGAAGTGCGTGGAGATTTTTTTTTATCACTTGCTGGACTTTTAGTGGTACCCGTGAACTATTCAACAAAATATCCCCCTACCATCTGTCTTAGACACTGGCGTTGCATCCTGCGAAGTTGTTGTTCATACTTCTGTTTAACAATTATTTTGCCCCAAACCCTGCTTCCATATAACATCATTGGGCGAATTGCCCCTTTATACAGTTGTATTACTCCTTCACTGGTTATATGAAATTGATTATATCCTACACGTTGTAGATTGTAATATAGTTTCCTTGACCTGTCTATTGCATACGCCATTTGAGTGTGTGGTTATTTTGTCGAAGTTGCCAATATGCTCTTTATTTCCCTGTTCCACCATGTTGAATTTTGTCTCTTTCAACTATAACATCCACCAGCAGCGAATCCATAAAAGGGTGTAAAATATATGAAATAAAAAAAAATAAAATAAAAAAGTATTGAAGCGATCCAATTACGCTTCTTCTTCACAGAAAGAGATCAAAGTAGTAAATAAAAGTGATGGAATCTACATCGAGTATAATTCAAAACAAATTCAACCATCATCAGTGCGAAAGATTTCTTTTCAGGTGAAACATTAAAAATATCAATCCTTCACGTTATGACTATCAGATTAATTCTTTTTATACATATTTATACTCATAGAGTTTGACAAAACCCTCCTTCTCTGCAAAAAAAATAAAAATAAATTCTAATATGTCTGAATTATTTTCTTTAAATCGGAATTCTTTGCAATTCCCTGATTTGCTAAAGTAGGCTGTATTTCCAAGATCGCCGTGTCTTGAAAATGGTGTGTTGTACGGAAATGTATTAAAAATTAACGTGCATTAAACACGTTCTTATTAATTTTTTCAAAATGTTCGAACGTTTAGAGAACTTTTGAGAAAGTGGAGTGCGGGGTATGAATGATGTAGGAATGTGCTTCCCAGTTCGCTTTCAGTCCACACTTCTTCGTGACTTTCAGAGGGAACAATTCACGTCGCTTCCAAATGAACGATATCTCCACCTCGCCTCCGATTCGGCTTCTGACACGACACAAGGGCTCATCGGGTTTTCACCGGGTTTTATCGTTTCCCTTGAGAACCTGCCCTCGTTCTGTCGGACGAAATTACGAGCTCTCAAAACAACAAAGGATCTACATATAAACAATTACATTATTTTTTAACTCATTTATTTAATGTCTTTTGGCAAAAGAATGAGGCACTGAGGCTCTTTCGCTTAACTTAAGGGAATTGGGAAGGAGAGGTGTTGGGTTGTCAGGGTACGAACATATGGTACCGAGCCGACATTTGCTCGGAGTAGATGAGGGAAATCCCGGCTGAAAACCTCACTCGAGCAGGGTTTGAGCCCACGCCCTACCGCTTAACGATATGGAGGTATCGAAGACACTACCATCTAGACCAGCACCGCACTCGCTCTGCGTTTAACATTTTGGGGAAGTATTTAAATGAAACCGTATTTAATGTGTAACAACAATTTTCTTACGTGAAATTGTCCATATAGAAAAAAACACACTATAATATCTCAAGAAATGAAATTGCAAACTCCTCGACGTCTGCTACAAAACCATTGCGGATACTTCCTCCTATGAACTTATAATAGTTAATTATAACACGAAAAATGAAATTGAAAATAGAATGATATATTTATAAATAAATAAATGTATTTATTGTCAAAAAAGCAAACGTTACAAACTGCCATGTATGACCACGTGGAGGACAATAAACTAATTTACTCTCCGGAAGCAAGCAAGGGACGTATTCCATCAATTCCGATCAAGGGCCCTAAGGTAGAGGCGGATTCAAAAATTTCAGCAAAACTTCCTAGATAAGATAAAAAGTTAGCTGCGAGTTATAATACTGATAAAATGTCAATATGTTTGTAATTTAACGCAAAATATTTACATGTACAAATTATTATCGAACTTTAGATTATTCTGAGTATAGTATTTAAAAATCATAAGAATTGAAATAACACTAAATTCACGATGTATCGTTATTTACACACTCACGATCATTTATACGGTATCTTCTCCTTTAAAACCTCCGTCAAACTAATTTTCCAAGATACAAAATATGCGAGGGTGATAAAAAACTCACTCACGGACTTATCTAGAAAATGGACTAACCGAAATACAAATTTTAGGTACATTACGAAAAGTCATTTCTTGCTTAATTATCTTAGAGGATTTGCAGCTTTTTTCATCAAAAGCTCGCGTTGCAGTTTTCCCCATACTTCGTATACGAAGAGAAGAAAGGAATTCCGAAGAGCAGGAGGAGAAGGTCGTAATTGTAGCGAAGCGTCTCTAAACGTAGCGCTTCGATCCTTCATCAACGTCGGATGCCCTCTCGTCGTGGGCCACCGACTGCAGCAGACACTCGACAAAGTGCCGCCATGACAGACAAACGAACGAACACACGCGCAGCGGACACGTGCGAACACACGTGGAGGCAGCAGCTCCTGGAACGCACCGAATACCCACGACGATTTCTTCTCAGTTACACGCGGAGTTAACCGCCACTACAGTCGCGTTCACGAATAATCCATCTTGAATCCGCACCATGCTCGATATATACAATATGTTGTCGTTGGTAACTATGATAAATTCTCGTTTTTTTCGTATGTAACCATTGTTATAATAATAATAATAATAATAAATTTATTATTAAAAAAACCGTACAAACTGCGTATGACCACGTGGAGGACAATAAACTAATTTACTCTCCGGAAGCAAGCAAGGGACGTATTCCATCAATTCCGATCAAGGGCCCTAAGGCAGAGGCGGATTCAAAAATATCTCAGCAAAAGTTCCCAGATACGATAAAAAGTTAGCTGCGAATGCTTGTTAAATAATATATTGATGAACCGATATCTGGAATTTTCGATATTTTGATTTTATTTTGGTAAAAAGAAAGTGAATATTAGGTGCTTTCTGTTCACTGACTGACTCGTTCTTCGAAGCAGAGATAAATATGGAATTTTGATGGTTGTTTACATTACGTATTGAGGAGACTCACTGAGATTTTTTTTTTTGAAATCACGTTTTTAAAGGGATGAATTAGACTGAAATGTTTTTTTTTAAATTTTTACTAAACATCGAGAATTAAAGAAAGGTGTCACTGGTTTTATGGATAAATGCGCTATTTTTTTCTGCACAAAGTTATGACGAAGGGTAAACTGTTACAAGGACCAAAGCTTCCTTGTGATTGACTAGTTCGATAATAAAATTTAATGTGTATGAATATTTACTGATTTATTTATGTTAGAAAGACGGTATCAACACTTATAAATTTTTTTGAAACACCCAACTCAGAATATCAGGTTAATTTTTGTAAAACTAATTCCTAGCTAATAAAACGCATACAATTCTCTTTCGATGTATATTGTGAAAATAAATCACAAATTCCCCATAGCTTGTATCACTACTATCCTGAATATAGCATTGAACAAACACAGAAATTGTAGATTGTCTGCAATACTGTATAAGTATTATATTAATATTATTTTCTGAGTTTCCTGGTACTTTTACTACCTCGCTTGTACAGATTTTTACCATAAAATACAACGCATTATTATTATTATTATTATTATTATTATTATTATTATTTCTGCATATGCACGAAAAGGATAATGAAAGAGGAGCCGAAAGATCTAATTTCTTCGCAGCAAATCTCATTCTTCTAGAAATAGAAGAAGAAGATAAACCTCATCTCTACAACATGTGAGGGGACACCACACACAAACCTCTAACGAAGTTTTTTTAAGAGTTCGTTGAACATCGACAGATATTATGAACCGACATTTTGTGCAGATTATTAGACAAAATAGAAGGAAAGCGGTTAAATCGTCAAACCTACTTTATTTTCAATGAAATATAAAACGTTTGTTATATTCGAGACCTGAATAGGTTAGGTTAGGTCAGGTTGACGTTCGTGTGGAATTTGAATGTCATTTGCGACTATTCCTTTTTAAATGTTACTTGGATGTTTTCGTATTCTTTTCCGAGGGACGGAATGGACACACATAAACACGCGGAATTCACATATTTAGAAACATAACTAATTTACCATTTACGCACCCAGCAGCTGACGATGCTTGAGGTTTGCAATTGTGGTCATATACAATGTCGCAAAGTGTTTCGAAAGGTAACTCTGAGTCGAATTCAAGTAATATTTACTCAGAAACATGAAGCGAAGTTGAGACGAAACCTTTTTAGTATTTACTAGTTTACATTGTAAATTAATGTTTGCACCTAAGAACACCATGACTCAATCTTATCTTTCACATTCAATAGGCAAAAGTCCAAGTTGAACCTTGAGGAACTCCGTAAATGGCATTGTTTCTCAGAGTCAGTACCGGAGAACTTTACGGGTGGACTATTTAAAAAAATGCGTTCCGTAGTTTTTTGATATTGTTAACTTTTTTCGTCCAGCAGAGTCCTAATTGATTTCCACTCCATATAACAACTCCACAAAGAAGAGGAATTGATCGGTCCTTTCGAGATAAATGTGAAATTAGTCTATATGAATGTAGCCTATTGCATGCAAAAGGTGAGGCTTTCATAAATAAAAATGCTACTTTAACTATATAAATAAAAATTAAGTACTGTTTGTTGGTCTCAAGCGCATCACATGAGAACGGCTGGACCGATTTGGCTATTTTTTTAAATGTTCGTAATAGTCAAAATGAGGTTTATAGGGAAAGAAAAATAGGAAACGTTGCCCGGAAAATTAAAAAATTCGGGGAAAAAATTAAAGCCCTTTTGCTATGCGACTTTTGTATAAACTCAAGATCTTGTCTGACGATTCGAACGATGGATATGCATAATTCTTTTTTTGTTTTGTTACTTACGGTCCTGGAAAAGTTTTCAGGAAAAAAAAATTCGGGACAATTACAAAGGAAAATCGTAAAATTTAAACAAACTGCAAAAATAATATTTGTTGTGTGGACTCTCGATCATAACTGACAATAGGAACGGCATATTTGGTTGATTCTTTTTTGTTTTGTTTTTTCAGTTTTTCAGTTGAATTGTGATTCTGTTTTACGTTCAACGCAATCGTTTCATGAAATGAATCAAGTTTCTTCGTTTTCTCTCAAACGAATTTACAGATTTATCTACGAAGTATCGTGAGTTTTGAAGTAACAAACGGTTAAACAGTAACAACAAAGTGAATCAATTGTCCATTTTCAGTTGAATCGTGATTCTCCACATCGCACATTGTGTCACAATCGATACTATTGAATTGAATTGACACAATTTCTCATCTTTACTTTGTTTACACATTTAAAATAACTTTTTCACAAATTCACAAAACGATCACAAAGAAATGTATTGAAATTTGGACAGAACGGGTTAGAAATTCGGGTTAAAAATAATAGTGGAAAGAAACGATTTATGAATGCTGTTATTTCTAAACTCTTAGATGTACATTTTATTTCTAGGTGCGTTATCTACTTTTCTTCTTTTGGCGATAGTTACGTCGTTTACGTGTCCAGTCTTTGCTTTTCTAGGACTGTGAGTTTAGAGGAAGAAATTTTTGAAATATCTCAAAATGTGAACCGCAGACCGTGTAACAGAGGGGGCCAAAGGACTTCGCCGAGCTAATGAGTCACACGCCCTCACATTTCACATGTGACATGAGCCCTTGCTTCTCCCTTCTCCACCCGAACCTCCAAGTCGGCTTTGAGAGTTGGAAGTGGTTGTGACACCCCTCTGAAAATAGAATCTCAGCCCTTACGGAAGGGCGTCGGATAGCTACAGAGCGATGGCTGACCTTGACAGATACACTCCGTTCACTGCTGTGAACCGCTTGTGAACCCTTGCATCTCAAAAAACATCGTCCCCGAATTTAAAATTCACCCCCCCCCCCACAACAAAAAAATTACACTTATTCTCAATGTGAGAACAGAAGTTAAATATCCTTCCCTTTCTTGTTATTATCTGCATGACCGATCTTTGCTCCAATGGTCATTATCAATGAATTATTAAAATAAATGTTTCTCTTTGGAATATCACAGAACTATTTCGATTATTGTCAAGGGCAACTCGCAGCTATTTTCCCTTTGGTCTCCCACTCTCTTTCTTGTGTCTCTGCATGTTCTTGTTCATTTTTACCTTTTGGGTATATATTTATCGATTTACTGCATTCTGAAGTATATTGTTTTGCCTTCCTTATTTATTACTGAATCGTCGTCAAATTCTAGACGCTCGTCGCTTTTGAGTCCACTTCTCCGAGAAATAGGGCAATTGCTTCGTTATCTTTACTTCCTTAATTTATTGTATTGATATATACTTGAAACGTATTTAAACATTACGTAAGGTCAAACATTACGACAACCAACGTTGACCTCCCAGAACGAAAATAATAATAATAATAATAATAATAATAATAATAATGGCGATCTGGGATTATAAACTTAAAGAAGTAGCTGTGAAGTGAAGACCGAAGTTTAGAGAATTTAGCTTCAATTGCTTTTGGAACTTATCCCTCAATTGATGAAGAAACAGTAGGGGCCGTAATCGAGACAGAGAACAATTATTTCAATATTATTATTTTCCAACATCGTAAGGTGACCCAGGAATAGGTTAGGTTAGGTGGAAGATTCATTTTGCCCTTTTAAGGAAGTCATTGAAAAAAAAAATCAAAATAAATTATTTTAAGACATACGACCTTATGATCGACGAATACCTTTTGAGAAACACAATTTGGACCAATCATAAACGTCGTAAGTCTAAAATTGTTGATTATTCGATCATAATGGATGTGAATAAAAATAAAATATCGAATAATCGGTTTGGACATCAGAAAAAAATTAGTCGAAATAATCAGGAATTAAACAGTGAATTTAAGAATTAAGACGAAGCAGAAGGAGCGAAAACCGAAAGAGTGAAGCGCGCAGTGAACTCATGAAGAGGATTCGGAAGGAAGGAAGGAAGGACACGAAAACATTTAAGTTCTATCGTTATCTTAAATAGGGAAAATAACAGCAAATGATAATAAATAATAATAATAATAATGATAATAAATAATAATAATAATAAATAATAATAATAATAATAATAATGATAAATAATAATAATAATAATGATAATAAATAATAATAAATAATAATAATTGATAATAATAATAATTAACAATAATAATAGAGAGAGCGTGTAGAAATCTAAGATTACAAATTTGAAGCAGCAAGAACACGTTTAGAGCTGTGAAGTGAACATCTCTACATCATCATCATCCTCATCATCATCATAGCAGAGATTGTAATTGGGTTGAATTCTTCAAAATTTAAACAAGAACTTGTCGGGGCTGCGGTGGCGTTTCAAAGGAACAGCAACTGTTGGCAACTGCCCACATTCTGTGCAAAAGGTATAATGAGAACACTAACATCTTTCGGACCTATTCCTTAGGAAGCTGGGTCCAACCCGCAATGGATTTACAAGTCAAACGACACCATTATAATAATAATAATAATAATAATAATAATAATAATAAACGATATGGAACTTAATAGTATTCATGAACCCAAACTTAAAATTTATTTGCATTAATAAACGGATACTAATTATTGCACTTGTCACCTTTTTCTCTTTTTAAAATTCATTTATTTATTTATTTTATTTTTTTAATAATTTTTTGACTTTACGTTGGGTATTCAAAATTTTCGCAGTGCTACATCAGACGACGGCCTTCGAAAACAGATTCTTTTGTTGACAAAAACAACAACTGAAATGCTTTTTTGGATTCTTTCTCGATCCTTTTTTCCAAATTGATTAAGACTTTATTCACTCAAAATCATTGATATATGCATTTGGACATATTTAGGAAAATTGTCAACATTCGCACAATCCGAATCTTTGGTTTTATATATCGTGAGCATTTGATCTGCGTATGAATCATGTTTTGTGAAAGAAGAATAGAAATATTGGAAAATTTAACGTATCCATCATTCCTCTTATCCGTTTCTTACGTACCTTGATGATTCTCGGAACGTTATTCAAAGGGGCGCAGTAGACTGAGTCGGTGGTGCTACCTAGCGATAGAAGCTACAAACTCCCCAACAGATCCAGAGCGCGCTGAAGTTGCAACAGGGAACTGCGATAGAGTCCTTACCTGAAACAAATGTAGAAGAGATGCATTACATATGTTTCATTCGTTTCAATCTTCGTTGAAGAGGTGTTGTGGCGACTAGGATGAAAGTGTTGGACTCGTTCGAGGTAGAACAAGCATAAATGTGTTGAAACCGAACAGAAATATCGAGAATGTATCTCTCATGACGTAGAAATACAATACGGCGTTCCATAGAGAATTGTATACTCTAGACATGAATTAAGAGGTGTTAAAATTTGTTTACAATTTCAAGAGAATATCAAAAAAGTCTTTATCAAAATGAAGGGACATTTACATTGAACATAACTTGAAAGTTACTTTGGTATTTTTCGTCGTAAAGAAAGAAACACTGCAACTTAAAAAATAAAATTCATCGACTAAAAATCTTTACAAATTACAAGACATTAAGTTGTTTCTGCATACAGTGAAACATAAAGCAACATTTACACAAAATCTCTGTTTGAATAACGAAGCCAACATTTCCGCGCCAAAGTGCTCTATGAACCTCCTTCAGAATTTCCTCCTCCTACCACATGTGCTCATGCTTTTATATTTCTCGCTTTCAACAGATATTAAAAGACAATAGTATGGAATTGTATTATAGCAACTCTAATGAGAATTTTTAATCGGGAATTGTTTACATCATACTTTCACCACGAAATGTATTTTTAAAAATTTATTCACAGCAACTTTCCTCCGCATGTGAACAACTATGGAAAACCATTTTTTTTGTACGATACGATGACGTCACGTCTGCAGATGCTTCGACGTTGCTAAATGATTTGAAGGAAAGAGGCCATGGGGTGGGTGGGTTTTTAGTATTTGTTGATGTACTTCAATACGAAATATTGCGCTGTCTTTTGTTAAAAAGTCATTCTATTAAAAAAATATTTTCAAGATTTAATTATAACTTCAACGTTCCACAAATAAACCACGAAATTAACCTGGCAAACATCTCCCTAAAACATCACCTGGCAGACACAAAAATCACATTTTTTGATTTGCAACCACACTTTACCCAGCACGGTTTACACCTGAGACCGTCTGGGAAACAGCACTTCGGTTCTCTCCTAGCTTCACATCTGACCTCACATCATCCACCTGCTCCATTACCTCCTCCTGCACGTACCTCATCTCCTCCTCCACCTCCCTCTACTTCTACTTCATCTCCACC
>NNCF01133766.1:93361-110466 GCA_002313205.1 Laupala kohalensis
TATATATACAGATACCGAATGTTCCTTTATTAGCGAGACTGTTACCATGAGATCAGCTCTTGCAGTACAAACATTTTACCATCGGTTAAAAAATAACAACAAAAGAAGGGCACAATTTTTACCTTAAAAGTTTGGAATGAAATCAAGGAACCGTCCCGATGTGATAAGTGATTATGTAACAAAACTACGATCAGGAGAGTAGATTTATTATTCCTCAATCGGAAATCTAAAGTAATAATTATCGCACCTTTATGAAATTCCAAATTTACGTAATGGTGGAACGTTGAAAAACGCTGACCTGACGTAACTGATTTAATCTGTCGAAGAAACATGCGATAAGTAGCAAATAACCCCAAAGATCGAGAGAAGAGGAATACAAATCTTAATATTATTTCCATTATTTTATTCACGATAATGAAACATCCGAAGTATTTCCGAGCGAAAGACACCTGCGAAGCGGTATTGCCGTCATCTGTTCATCTTCTGCGCACGTGCTACTCTGCTGTTTCATCGCCGCCATTATTGATCCCGAGACGTTCCTGAGGTCTTCACAAAACAGGGATGTAATGCCAAATGCGCGCTAAGTAACTTACAAGTGGAAGTAAAAGGAATTAATCAATTATTTAGAAAGAGAATTTTGTTTAAAAATAATCGATTGGTTTCGTAGCGAGAGACAATTATTAAAAAGGAATTAAAATTCGAATGTGACAACTACCGCAGGAGGCTCACAATCAATTAGATTTTTCTGCAATAACTTCATTACCTATTAAGAATGCATATAATGGAACGCTATTGGAGAACCCATTGATGGTTGCAGGTTTGAGGAATCACACAATATTTAATCAAGGAAAAGAGAAATTTCTTTACGTGAAAGGTTTCTTCTCTATGATAAGTAAAATGCACCAAATAAACGCAGGCCTGTCGCAAGGTGGAGTGTTAGGTCCCGTACAATTATACCTTCCAATTATGTGTTCCTTCCTATAGGTAATGTTTACACATTGTGGGTTATGCAGATTATGTTGTCCAGATAGAGACTGCGCAGACAACAGAAACTATGGACAACAGCATCAAAGAACATTAAACAGGAACCGACGCGTCGTATAATATGAGCTTTGTATTGCTTAGTTTAAAACATGTATGATTGAATTGGATGTAGAAAAGCGACAGGTATAATGGTCACAAATACAAGAACGTAAATAACTCCTAGAGTACACGTCAAAACTACAGTGTTCTGGTGGCAGCGTCAGCGCCTCCACGATCGCATTGTACAGCGTGGGTTCAAGCGCTGCTCGGCCGAACGAGGTGAGGCTTTCATTTGGGGTTTTCTTCACCTACTCCAGACAACATTTCTCCTTCCAAATTCTAACGGTTTGGTGGCCAAAAGGCATGAACTTCTTGGTCTGAACCTCGCCAAAATGCATAAGAAATAAATAAACATTCTACCTCGGTAACCACACCTTCGATACCTTGTGGTTGTGTTTTATAGGTACTTTAAGTTTATTAAACAATGTCGGATAGAAAGGTTATAAGGTTTACGAATATACCAATGGCCTATCAAGAGAAATGTCCAGTAAAAGGAACCAAAAGAGGGGAAGGAGAACCTCATTATGATGGTATTGTGCCATCTTGGGCAGTACAGGTATTAGATTCAAGTACATAAAATCCAGTGCTACGCCAAGGGGGATGTCTCGCAGTCTTACAGACAAAATCTACAGATGTAGTTTTAGTTACTGCTCTGGGATGCCTCCCATTGTCCTGGCTTTCAGAGAACGATATGGAGGAACTCAAACCATCTTCAAGTTCAGAAGCATTATAAAAAGGGAAGCGAAAAGAAATAAGTGACGTCATGGTAAAAGAAAGGGAATGAATCTTACGGAGGCTGACGGACACATAAATTGACCTTTAGTTGAATGGAACGTGAGGTGGGAGAGCCATAATGGGTCTAAATTTTCCCCCACCCATTCAGATTTTGCTAATAATTATTCTCGAGGTTTGATATATTGTATAAGTTAGGGAAAATATGTTAATTAGGTTTTTATTAAACTGCTTATGCTTAAATTATTATTAAGTCGAATTTTCCCTCAACCGTCAGGGCACCGGCTCCGTGAGTTTAAAAATCGTACAAGTTTCGATCAAATCTGCTTGAAAATTAAAACCTACTCAATTTACCGTTAGTAGACACTTTATTTTGATAGGAAAAGTAATCTACAGACACATAAAAATGTCTAGACGTCTAGAACATACGTCTAGAATTACCACAAAAACGTCAAAATATAATGTTCTCTTCAAAGAATTATTTCTCAAATATTCCATCTGAGAATTTAACGAAGTTTTGGTGATTTAAAGCAGGACTCAAAAACTATAATTCCACCAATTTTTGGCGGCGTGGAGAATTCAGAAAATTCGACTTAATAATAATTTAAGCATAAGCAGCTTAATAAAAACCTAATTAACATATTTTCCCTAACTTATACAATATTTCAAGTCTCCAGAATAATTATCAGCAAATTTGAATGATAAATTTTAGGCTGATTATTACTCGAATGGCCCACAAATCATTTTCTAAAACCTTTTACGTGACTTTTTAAATGAACATTTCTGGAGGATGGGAAGAGAAGAATTCGAAAAGTGTTTCATGAAACGTAGAGGGAGAATGAGAGATATTTCCTTAGAGCCAGAGTTGCGTGCTTGTCTCTCGCCAAAGAAAACGTTCATACATATATAAATTTATTGCTTACTTAAAGGTAAAGGATGAATTTACCAAACCCCACTCCTACAACTGGACCGCATCTTTTTAAGTTTGTGTTTCACGGTCGCTCCTCTCCCGGGGCGTTTGGACGTCGTCGATCATAACCTCATTCCTCCAGAACCATTGAGGCGTAAACTATGATTTGTGGTCGCTCCAAGTTTAGAACCATATGACGTACAGTTTGTTGACCCACGCGCGAGTGTGATCATGATGTTGTATATTGAAGAGGCGCGTTATGAAATTGAAATTTGCGTCTGGGGTTAACGATTAAGGTTTACACATTCATTTTACTCATCGATCTCGAAAAGTTCCAAGCGAATAAATCAAGCCATGTATGATTTTCTTTATTCACAATAATGTAAAATGTTGGACTGGCAACACCCGACCATTTCACAGATGTGTGACCAATAAATATCTCTGCAGAAAAAAGTCCTTTTCCGCCTACAATCCGCCTCCCTGGTCGACCNATTTTCTTTTCTCATCAATAAAATGCCATGTTAGTAAATTGTTAGTGTTTCAAGAAATAGAATTTTCAACCTTAGACGAAAACAAATCATAGCATTTGGCATTCTCTAACTTACATTGGATTCTTAATCCAGAAAATTCATTGTAATCTTCAAAACTTGATATGGTTTTAAATCTTTTATGCAGTCTTTTCTTCAGTATTTTTTATCAAATAATTAGAAAACCATCTGGGGTATTGAGAGGGATAAATAACAAAGGAGGGAACAAACTCATTAATGATTTCCCAATTAAATTCCCTTGAAAAATATCATCTCAGTTTAATCTTACATCTGCTGCTTTAAACATGTTCCAGGTAAGATTTTTGAAATCTCTATAATATTGTCATAATTGATAAAAGATTTTATATATATATATATATATATATATATATATATATATATATATATATATATATATATATTAGCCTCAACCAACCTTCCACTTACAATCCAGCAACGTGAATCCAGGAATGGCAGATCGCTCGAACAGATTTCGGTCACACAGTTAGCGGACAATCAGTCCCGTGGTTACTACATTATCAACTGCGCAGCGCGATCGTTTCATAGCGTAGACGCGTGTTACGACACCGTTTCACGGCTAGACTCGCCTCTCTTCTAGGATTGTCGTTGCAATCAAGTTTCTCTCTTAGTGACATTACGTTCTCAGAGACTGTGAGTATCTACCATGAGAATTCGAATATGTTTCAAAAGTACGTATCATCCATCGTCCCATTCATATACATCATCACTCAGGTGTCTTTGTCCTGCCACTGCTATCAATTTCTTGTTATAGACCCCCTCATTTCTAATAGCTGTGGACAGCGCAACACAAATCACCGAAAAACTCAGTTACCACCACTCGATTTGTATCTTGTTTTGCATATAGACGAGTGAAAAATTTGGTTTAATGATTGAACATTAATTCTTTTATATATGAAATATCTCAAAAAGCGTAATATTTTTGCGATTTTGGCCGATACGTGAACTTTATAACTTTTTATAAAATAAACTAAGAGTGAAAAAAATAATTATTATTCAGCAAATGACTACTGTTGTTTGTGACAACATTTATTGATTTCAAGCTTCTACTTGCAAAATATTATAAATCATAGAGGAAAACAATGTGTCTCTTTCCAAATTATTTATTTCACCAGAAAGCATTTCTTCAGTGCTACAAAATGAGATAATGAGTTCTATAAAAAACCCATTAGAGATACAAAATGAAATAATAGAACGAAACGAAGTAAATTGAAGTGTTTGAATGAAAAAGTAGAATGAAATTATGTAAAGTGAAAACAATTTAAATTGTCAAAATATTGCAGAACATTCTTGAAATTTGGATGAAGAAAATTATAATAAATATTTTAATGTAAAATGTAAACATAAAAATATTGAATAGGAACATTTTTTAATGTATAGAATAACATGAAAACTTAAAATGTGAAACGAATAAAAGACAAAAGGGAGCAAACTGAACGTACCCGAACATGAGGATTCTCGAGGCAAAGGAATGCTCCGAGTGAACCTGTCCACGCTCTTAACTAGTCTTGTGGGAACAGAAAGGTGAGAACCACGAAAGTCTTAATTTTTTGAGGACGCAGTTTACTCTTAAGGCTAGACGAAGGAGGGGGGGGGGCGGCGGAGGAAATCTGTGGAATGTTTTGATTTAAGACATAAATTTTAGGTTTTTTCAAAATTTTATTGATATCGAGTGTCTCAAATTGTATTCTAATATAAAATCTATTTGTTCTATTATTTGTGTATATTCAATGATCTTATAGAACTCGTTATCTCGTTTCGTAGATGGCCGCTACGCGCTCGAAAAAACCTTCTGGTGAAATACATAATTTAGAAAGAGACACAATGTTTTCCTCTAAAAATTGAAAACTCTTTCAACACCAATATTATAAATCATTCATTCTATTCGTAAACACTACTGAAAACGACCAGACGTTAGCAACCAGAGGTGAATTATAGTCACGCACGGCGTCGCCGATTTACAACCATCGCTGTTGACGAAGACCGATTCAGTCAACAGACTGGACTCCACAGTTCACGAAGCTATACTGGGTAATTTGTTGAAGATATTTGTAGATGATTTTGGTTTGGTATAGTTCGAATGTTTGATTGTTCATCGGTTGGTATCACTTTTACTTCTGTCACTTACGTGTCGCATGACTGTCGAAACAGAGTGAGTGACACAACGCGATATTCTGTTCCCTACGTTTCATTCAATTGGACTTTACGTTTCGCGCCCTCACTTCACTTTAGAGACGTTATCGTGTTCAAAAATGTAATCAAAGAATTAATTTTTTATAGAAAAAATAATTGCGATTATTTATAAAAATTACATATGTACGCGAAGAAAGATACTCGGACAGTAATGATTTCTCTGTGATTCTTTGACTTAAGTCAGTGGAAAATTCGTAAACTTTCAGTGTATATTTGGTAAAATTCTGTTTCACCATGCTGCAAAAGAAGACGAATCACAAACTTGAGTTTACGATTTCTTACGCACCACATAATTGTAGCGGCTTTTACGCTACGGAGATTCTTACCACCAACCTCTCCCGAAGAACTTCCAAGAACTATGGTTTCCGATTCTGGTTTAAATCGGTGTAGAGTCATAGAATTCTTCTTTTGAAGAAACTCAAAATTCATAATGTTTTATCGGGCAAACAACAATAATGTTTGAGAATAGAAGAGAGAAGAGAAGGTGGACTTGGGAGAATGAAGAGAGCAATTTGTGGCGAGGAAATAAATTGAGGTTAGGTCAGTAAACATCGGAAACTTTGATGAGATAAGCGTTGCGTAATACGCAGTCCAGAACCAATCTAGATTTCAGTCAGTCGTGAGTTTCTCAACCTCCGACAGAGGGCGCACAGACTCGCATTATGTTCTACGGGTCGTGGTATGTATTGAAGCAAAATAATTAGCGTCGTGAGATACATTTTCGAAACAATAGAATTCCAATAGAACGTCGATGGCGGCACAATTAATTAGATCGAAGAAAAGAATGCGAAACGCCCAAGGATTTTATTTTTAAATTTATTTTATGTCTTTTGGCGAGGTTCAGGCCATGAGACCCGCTCTTCCACCGAACCGTGACTTGGGTGAGGGAATTGGGAAGGACAGATGTTGGGTTGGCAGGCCGAACCGCCATTAATGTGGTGAGGGAAACCCCAGCTGAAGACCTGACCTAGCTCGGCCGAGCAGGGTTTGAGTCCACGCTCTACCGCTGAGCGAAGGCGCTTCCTCTCACTGTTGTAAATTTGTATTCTCTTCTTTATTTCCTCTTTTTTAGGTATAAAAGAGGATTTTTTTCATAGAAGGGTTTTTTTTCTTCATTTATTTATCTCCAAGAGGTGTCCTTGTCTTCAACAAATGTCATTATCAGGGTCACATTTATACAATATCTTCTAATGCCGAATTTTCTTGTGCTTATTTATTCCGAAAAGATGAAAGATATCAATTATTTCTTTTGTGTTTAATAAACATTTCCTAACCCTTAAATTTAGATTTTCCATTATTAATCAATTTTCTTCGAACTTAAAAAGAATGCTGCCCTCTCCGGTCCGCATGGCTCACAATCCCTTACTACATCACTACCACCAGCAGCTTTTTTTTCACTCTTTCAACAAAATCACGAGTTTCATTATTAATTTTTCGTATTCTTCGAAAGTCCTGTTATGTTTTCTTTTCATATATTACTAAAGCGTACGGTTATAATATACGCATATGTCTCTCTGCTTAAATGAATTTATCCAGCGTATCTTCCAAACTTCCGTCGACGTAATAAGTCTTCTCCTGTCCCTTTCAACTTCAATTATTTTCGGAAATTTACCTTCTGTATATGTAGATCTATAAGCATGACTCCAGTTGTGATCTGTAATATATCGGTGGATGCCAACCACTCAAACGTAACGAGTATAATCGTTCCAACTTGGTAAACCATTGTTCCACGTACTGCCGTAGATCCCGATGAACCCCCACACATTATTGCACCCTTGTATAAAACCAGCAGATCTTAGTCCTCCATACAGGTCATAACCTATTCGTTGCAGGACTTACTACTACACACTCTTCTCTGTTTTCCCCTCACAATCCAAAGGTATACAGTCGTGCATAGTATACAATTTTCCCTAAACAGGCCTTGAAGGTAGCGACGGTTGCGTCTCTATCCGCCAGCGAGTATAATTAACCCAAGACCAACTTACGTCTTATTATTACCTAAACGTAGTGATTCTCGCTCACCACTGTACTCAGCTGCAAGTTTTTGTGTTAATTGTCACGACTGTATGATATTATTTATACTGAGGTTACGCCACGAAAGAGAAATAAATCCTGATGGTTACCGACGAGTTGTTGCGTTCCGTTGCAGCGTCCGTCAGTCGACGATGTGGTAAAATGTTACGCTGAGATTTCGGATACGAAGATATTAAAGATGGTGGGCGGGTCGAGTTCGTAGGAGAGCCAACACAAACGTTTTTAAAAAAGCAGTAAACGGTAAAAATAGAATAAAATAATGCGTATCCGAACTTCTGTGTGATATAGTCAAAATGTAGATAATGTAAATAAAAAATAAGTCTTAATAAATATATTTATCTGTTTTTCGAAAACTTGAAAACAATTAAAATAATTGAGTCATTTTTGTTTTATGGCATAAAATGATAATTGGTACTTACAAGCCAATCTATTACCATAATTTGGAATTTCTTAAAAAGAATGTTCAAATAGTCATCAATACTTGAGAATTGATGACAATCATTTGTGTACTTCTGGGACCATTATAGACACCGGCGACTTTTCGTAACACAAGTAACAACGAGAGTTTCAACACAGTTCAATTGGTCGACGCATAGCTGTCTTCGCTGATAAAAAAGACGTTCCTTTTGTCCACAACGCAGATGCTCTCTCGAGGAAGCACCCGCCGAGCGATCGTTTGTCACCAGAACGTCCACCAGGGGCGTCGTGGTAGCATTCGACGCAAACGCAAGGACACCGGCTCTTTTGCAACGTAAACATTTCGCTTCGCAGGTCCTGTTGTGATGCTCGTTACTCGCTTTCACTACCAGGAGCTTCAAAAAAAAAGTAGTAAACACGGCAGAAACGATTGGAGAATCACGAGGTGCCTGAACTAACGAGACAACTGCTGCCTGTCCAATCTTTCATAAATGCGTCTGCATACCAGGTCGAAACAGAATACGAATGTTTTCCTTGTTTTGTGGTGTGGAAGACCAGCGTAAGTGTCACCAGGAGAGGAGATATGTCGCGTAAAAACTTTCAAGAGCAGCCATTAGCCATTAGCCGTTAGCCGTTAGCCAGCATCTGAGCAGCTCCGTTGAGCTCCAGTCGAGCGCCTCCATTGCGCGTGTCGTGGACTGCGCTTGACTTCTCGCAGATATGATAGAACGCAGCTGTTTGCAATCGAACACTTCTGAAAACCTCTTATTTTGTTGTCATCGAATTAATAGTATGTCATCGCTCTCCAGCAATAATTAATTATTAATGGGGTTTAACTCTCGAAGTGTAATGGTTCAGCACGTTTATACGCGGTATTCATTAGATACATGGAATCAGTGGGTACAGCGCTGGGAGAGGGGTTTGAATCCCGATCAGATCAGGCGTGACCCACTCAGCCTACTTTACGATGAGGACCGTGTCTATACCGTAGGGTTCCTGGGAGTCACATCGTTTGACACAGTTCGACGTTCGTATAAACACGAATAATTTTGAGCGTGAACGAAACGGAGGAGAACACATGTATTTTGTGTCCTTTGACTCCTGTCAAAATATTATTGCGTGAAATGTTTGCTGACGAGGATGAAGTTGACGTTAGAAGAAGAGTTGACGCTGGGATTCTTCTAATGTCAAATAACTCTGATGTTTTTGTCGCCTCCCAAAATCTAGACGCTTCGTGCCGATGTCTCCTTAGAGCAAACTGTTCGTAAAGGGAATTAGTTGTCGCAGTAATGGATTGGAATGACATCCACGATAACCTTAAGAGACATTATTGTCGCTCTGCTCGATAAGCCAAGAGTCAAAGGTTTCATTCCTTTACACGTGCTGTATAACTAATCTTTAACTTCAACATCACATTGTGTTGAACACAAAACCACATGTATGAAGCGCCAAGATGGATGTCGTTTTGTGAGGGGACGGAAGGTGAATGGACGCTTCAGAAACCCAATTAGGAAGAGGATGGTGTGTGTCGGGTCCTTCGTCGGCGCCTTTCTTTCAATCATTATCATTCATCATCTTCCTCACCATCCTTTAAAGTAATGAGGCTGCCATGCGGAGCGCGACAAAAAAACTATTCCACCGCCGCCGCCGCCGCCGCTGCAACAGGATCGCGCTTTGATCCTCGTCCGCCGTCTTCCGGACCCTTTGGGTGACGCAGCGAAGGGACACATGTCTCGTGCTCGGGCAGCATTATTGGTGCTTCGGAATCAATTAGTACATTATGCGATGGCAACGATCTCGTCATTTAATAGTAATAATAAATTTATTGTCAAAAAAACAGTACAAACTGCGTAAGACCACGTGGAGGACAATAAACTAATTTACTCTCCGGAAGCAAGCAAGGGACAATCATCCCATCAATTCCGATCAAGGGCCCTAAGACAGAGGCGGATTCAAAAATTTCAGCAAAAGTTCCTAGATAAGACAAAATTGTCAATTCACATTTTGATTCAGCTATAGATTCATGGATTTAAAAAAAACAATATACAAATTAATGTATATAATTTTGTCTTATTGCAGTGTTCACAAATTCTCTAGACCTTCTTCTATTTACCTCCATTATTTACTCCAGAAATGTTAAATATATTTGACAATCCACAATATTTTTTTGTAATAGTTTCATAAGCATTCGACATTTCGATGCAGGAAATTTTTTTCAAGATAAAGAAGAATTTGACTTCAAGAATATGTATAAAAGAGAAAAGGTGAGAAGAATATTGAAATGAAAGATATTTTAAAGAAAAAAAATTCAAAATGAGGACGAATTTCATCCTCTTTATATCGAAAGATGAGACGGGGACGTCGCCTCTGAAATACATTAAAACTCTCGATTTGAGTTTTTCTCCCAAAAAATACATTTTGTGGAGAAAACGAAAACGAAAAAAACAAAAAACAAAGAACAGATCGATGAAGAAGGTGAAAATTTGTAAACGCAGCTTTTTCATTAGAGGACGAGAGAAAGCAAAATGTTCCAAAGAGTGCAACGACCACCATCTTGAAGAATATAATACCAATCTTATCTGTGCGTTCTCTGCGCTAGAATACAACACTAGTTTTAAAAAAATGCTTCTTCTCAAACATTTTTATTGGTCGCTTTTCTCTGTTTCTTTTCTACGTTTTCGAAAATGATGACTCTGATGATTCTTTCTTCAACGGGTTTCAACGTATCTCTAAAAAGATCATTTAAAAAGTTGAATTGGGAAATGGGGAAGCTCAGCTGTGTTCGTTCTTATTTTCAAATCACTACTCATAAGTTTCAGTAATTTAATTCACTGCTTTGCTTTCATAACTTATCGACCGTCATTTTAATTAATTTACGTAATCATGTATCCATAAATTTATTCCATAGAGTTATCTATGTTTTTAAAATCAAAGGTAACTTTCTTCTTTGTGTCAATTATATTCTTCGTGGAAATGCGATTCGACGTTCGTCTGACGTAGACGCACCAATCAATGCTATTTGCGTTGAAGAATACGTTTTGAAATTGAATATAGGAAGAACAGTGTTGCCAATGATGAGAGAGAGAGAGACCAGCAAAGTCTCTTTCTTTGTATGTTTTGGTCGCTTTGAGCGTCTCGGTGGGCGGGGGCCGATGGGGGGGGGGGCGGTCGTCCTGACACTTGACAAACGGCGGCGGCTCTCTTCATGAGCGAGGGGATTAATTCGTTTCTTCTTCTTCTTCATCCGATGATCGGGAGAGATTACGTAAAAGCCATCATCAGTAAATCACAAATATGCTATATTTAGGACCAAGTAAAGAAGGAAATAGGTAGTTTTTTTCTTTTTTTACAAAATAGTGAAGGATACTTTTCGTTTATCCAGCTTTAATAACGATATTATGACTACTGGGAGCATTTTTCATTATGCAGGACCATTAAAAATCATTAAATTGCACAAAAAAAAGAAGAAAAAATAACAACACACTTTTCTCAAGAGAACTCGGTGAAAATAGGACGGGACGGTTAGTGTACTTCTACAACTCTATGAATTTTATACAAAACACTTATTAAATTAAAATTCTTAACTATTGCAAGTAGTTTTTATAAATTATAATCGTTCTTGTGCTAAAAAACAATTCTCGTAACTTTAATTATAAGAGTGTTCTAACATTTACGAAGTTTTGAACGAGCGTCTTCCTGATATTCATCCATTTCTAAAGAGAGAAGCGATAGAAACTGAACATATGTTGGAGGTTGAGCGATAAAAACTCTGCATTTGTAGTTCACGCCGATCATCAAATGCGCATCATTTCATTTTTCTTTTGAGTTCATTATTATTATTATTCTGAAGGTGATGCGGAGGAGATTTTTTCTTTTTTTGCGATGATACGATGCTCACTCGATTCAGTATCGTTCTCTTGTTCTTCTTCTTCTTCTAGAAATTTCTAAATTCTTCTCAATTTACACGTAATTACATTTTGTTAGTGCCAAAGAACAACAAAAAATACTTCAACTTATGTATTAAACATTGTGAAATAACTAACATGTTGTTCGCAATACATTGTGTTCATTTTTATTAATTTTAAGTAAAAACAGACGCGACTTTAAAATATTAATATATTAATAAAATATATTTTTTATTTTCAATTTTTATTGGTATTACTTAATTACTTTTACTAATTCGTCTCTAGAAATTAGAAAACCATAGAACTATTACTTATTGCTAAACGTAAAATTTGATAAGTAAATTATTCTAATGTATAGTTTCTCAGGATTTTATAACATTTCTCTACAAATATCTTTAGTACAATTGTACATTGTGGTACTCTGCGAGATACACAACAACAACAAAATCTGAGCAATTGAGACGCAGAAATACTATAATCCCCATCCTGGCAAACCGGGTTTTTCTCCGTTTTTCCTTCGGGTAGAGGCGGATTTCTTATACAGGTTCTCTAGACTTTGTCTAGGGGCGTGTTTATTGTAACAATACATCGTGAATTTAATGTTTTATTTCAACTCTTATGATTTTTAAACACTATACTCAGAATAATCTATAGTTCGATAGCAACTTGTACATATAAATTTACANATCCCAGTCAAGGTCGGTGGATCTTTCGTGTGCGAAATTCCGCTCGTAATAGACAAACCAAAGTTGACTGACACTAACATTCTGTAACAAAATGAGCAATTTTATTTATCTGGATAATGAATGTGTCAGATGCTACTTTCTCCCATCTGCTAGTTGTACGCAAGTTTCTCTCGAGCTTCTTATTACGAATATACCAATATGGGTGACGCATCGGAGCAACTTTTCAGGACTCTGTCACGAAACATCCATTGCAAACGAATGAGTCAAGTAACTTATTTTCTTGATGAAATGTTTCAATTTTCATATCTCGGAATTAAGGAAAGAATGTAAAAAAAAAAAAAAAGGTGAAATAATTGGGACCCACCGCCGCCGACACATATTTTTTAATGTTTTTCGTATCTGCGATCATTTGTGTCACTTACTCCGACCGTTTACGTTTCAGAAAAAAAGAACTGAAATTTTCAGCGACATTTGCGCATTAGCGAACCCGATGATAATGATGTACAATTATCTGGCATCGTGTGAAAGATTTGTTGATGTCACTGGATCGGCAAAACTAATCTCGTCAACAAAACACCCCAAATTATACAGTTCTGGTTTGCAGAACCTTCTGGAATATTTTAATTTATTACTCGGTTCCATTGGCACTAAAATGAGTCGATATATGCGGATTCGATAATTTTTGGATTCAATATTGGTGTATAACAGATGAGTGTTTCTGGCGGAATACATGTGATCCCAGATGCATATGGCACACACTTTAAGGGTTATGTACAGGACCCTGTAACGATCACTTATTGTGTAGGAATAATGTATAGGCGAGGTGCAAACACGGCATCTCCGTCGCTGCTGCACGAGTGCGCTGTCAAGGATATGTCTCTGTCGGTTGATGTGATTTTGATCAGTTATTGCATTGCGCTTGTCAACGACGCTGTCAAGAAACACTTTGCCTTTATCCTGTCTCTCTCGTTCCTTCTGTTTGCGTCACGATAAATGAATGTCCTCTACCAACCCTTGAAGTTTGTACCATGACTTCGGGATCACTCTGCATTTTAGAATGTTCTTCCACATTTGAGAGTAGTACTTTTTAACTTTAACTAATTTACTTCCTCAATACGATTGGTAAATGTCATCTTCTGCTCGTGTATCACGCATGAACATTTAATTCTATCTCCCCTCTTCCGTCGCCAACGTGAACAACGACCTTTTCTTTTTGTTTCTTTCTTTCAATGTGTGAGAGTTTGTACGTGATGCGTGACGCGTCTCCTGCTCGCCGAAGTAGATGCGTGTTCCCCACGAAGTGTGACGTCGGTGCCCCGCTCAAATCGACGTGTCCATCGCGAAACGAAATTTCGGATTCCCTATATTCTCGAGCGACGAAATTCCGCGGCCGATAATGAAACATTAAAAATACGGTTCGTCTTGTATTATCGAATACGTAAAGATGAATGTTAAGATGTTTCAAATTTAAAACTATTGAAATCGTCCGAAGCGGTCTATGTGAGACAGAACAATATTCACGTTTCATTATACGTTTCTTGTGTATGAAAGCACTGCCAGCAATTCATTGAAGGAAAGTGTCGCCAAGGTTACGAAGTAGTTGAAGGAACTGTTGAGATATCTATTAATCAAACTAAATAAAATTGTGTGGAGCATCCAGGAAGAGACCAATTCAAACACCTTCAACGCTGGGAGAGTTCACCTACTTTGTGTTAAATATTATTTGAAACATCTGGAATCCTCTGTACTTTTGGTCGAGCCTCGAGTCGAGTCGGATACTGCAGTGGCGACTGTTTGTCAACTTCAGATGGTCTTACTGTGTGTGTGCATATCTTTGTCTTTGTCGTATATGCTATAGCTTCGACGATTCCGTAAATTTCCAGGTTGTAGGACACAATTGCCCAGACGTTCCGGACATTTCTGCCTCAAGTACCTGGGAACAAACAACCATTCTTCCTGAGTTCGAAAATTATTTTTCTTGAGAGACAGAAAGTGATAAGACACATTTTGCTAAACACGAAAGACCCACGATACATAATTTTATTCTCAGAGAGGTACATTTTATTGCTCGCAAGAAACATAATTGGATAGTAGCGAAATGTGAGTTTTTTTCGATATACCTAGATCTCCCACTATAATTTGAAACGGGGTGTGTAATGGGTGTTGGTTACAAACGGGGAGCAAATGATATTTTTTTCGAAATTTTTTCATTGAAAATAATTTTTAATGATTGATTCAATGGCTCACAAAAAGGCTACAATATATTTTTTTTTTCCGGCAAGATTTGGGTTTTTTTCTTCTTTGTGCCTCACTCTCACCCTCTGTCTCACTCTCTTTTTCGGTAACAGGAAGTGACGAGAACGTTTGTGGCTTTTCGCCTGAGGTTCATTGTCGAGTGATATCGTTATTAACAACGTATTCTTATTTACTTCTCTATTTGTGGCTCAAAAACAGTTTCGCGAGACATCCAATGCTTCAAAGAGTAACCGCGAGATTGTGGGTCGTCTTCATTCTGAAGAGCCAACGACGGCGATGGCTGGTAGTTCTCGGTTCCGCCGCTCCTCACGCGGCTATCAGCGTGTGGTCTACTGAGTGTTATTTAGAAATAGTTTATTGCAAAAAATATTTATTTTGCGATTGATGTGGCGTTGAATATTCGTTTGAAACCTTGTCTATTGGGGAACTCATTGGAATGGCTCATCGCCAGTGAGAAACGTCTCCAGTGGTATTTCCGCTTTTCTCCGTGTACACGAGATCTTCGTCCAGACAGCGAACCATGTGCCATCGACGTTGTGGCTTTGGTTGTGGTTGTGGGTTCCCTTTTCCCGACTTCGCGTTCGGCCTCGAAATAGCGGCGTCGACACCATCACCTCCTCCTCCTCCTTCTTCACAAAGACGCCCAATTTGCGCCTCTCCGCCCCCCCTTCCCACCATGTGGCTTCTGTTAATCTCCATTGCGACGGCGACGTGTGCCAGCGATGATCCTCTCGAGAAAAAGCACCATCGATAGATATAGGCCTACTGCAGCGGGGCTATCTAGCGGCAAAAGGAAGAAGTATAAGGCCAGTCGCATTCGTAGACTTATATACAGACATACACACATAGACCCACCAGCCTTAATGCACCACCGGCTGTCCGGAGGGGAAAACGAAGATATATCTCTGTCTCTCTCGCACATCGTCTTAGGTGGAGGAAACTCGATTTCCCCTCACTGACTGTTGACTGCTGCTCACAAGTTGTTACGCATTAATACCTGACCTACTCCATGCGGATGTGCGGCATCTCTCAGCATCTTCCGTCTCATGGTATCGAGGACAATCTGCAGCAGAGAATGTTGCCTCTATTTGTATTTAAGTCGCATTATAGGTTTCATTCGTTTTAGTAACGTGATCTCTTCTCCACAGGAGTGCGAGTTTTTGGACTGTTAATAGATCCCTCTGACATTTTAATTCACGCTTTGGTGCGTTCAAAACAGCGCTCTGGAGAGAGATGTTTGTTATTGGAGTATTCTTCAACCTCGATACTTGGATGTCATCAAATTAAGAGAGTATCGATCTGCAATTATCTAAGGTCTCTAGATGACTACATTATATTAATTACATTTATTTTAAATATCAATAAGTAAGGATTCTTTACTTACTGACGGATGAGCCGAGGGAGAATTCTCACATAATTTCACACACATTGGGAAAGCAATTGACACGATGGTTGATGTATCCCCCACACTTATGATACGTGTTGTGCTTTACGCTCACGAAATCGGGACCGGATGCGACGAGACGAGGTGTCAACCCATCCGCATTTAGCTCAGGTTTTCGCTCATCCTCATCTGTAGGTGTCCTGTAGGGTCTTCCTCCTTCGAAATTGTACCATTCACTTGGTACTATTCACGAAACACAAATGAATCGCATAAAATATTTTTTTATTGTAGAATTGTGCCTTTAATCTATCACTAGAAACTATTTTTAAATCCACGTATGATTATCATAAAGTCCAGAACTGGTTGAAAATATTCAATAATTTTATTAATAATAATAATACACCACCATCATAATACTTCTTTTTTGTACATTGAAATGAAAAAAAAAAGTTAGAATTTTGTGTATGCTCTTAATACGCTTCGGAATTATTTCTAACGGAAACATTTGTAACCGTTTTTTAATCTTTAGGTTCATATGTCTTCGTTCTCTCTTCAACCCCCTTTCCGCAATCCGAGTTTTTCATTGGATTCCTTCCGCGAACTGAAAGTAGTTCCTCGTCCACCGCGTGGTCGTACCCCATTGGTTCACTCATGTACCCCCCCCCACCCATTGGTTTCGTTTGATTCGGAATGAACGCGTTGCGTTATGAGGAATGGGATGGTAAAGGATGATGGCGCTATATGGAGACCCGTCAGTTGACAGGGGAGATGGCGCTGCTGAAAAGACACAAAAACAGTGGAGGTATATGCTGCGGCGGCGGCGGTGGCGGCATCTAGGAACAGGACGTGCTTTTGGTTTTTGTGGTCCTTTTTTTTTTTGCTTCTCCTGCCCCACCCCTCACCCCCACCCCAAAGGGAAAGAGAGAGAGAGAGAGAAGA
>NNCF01133780.1:0-13593 GCA_002313205.1 Laupala kohalensis
TCACAATCCGTCAACGTTAGCTTCCGACCGGGAGCGTTTCCCGGATAGCTACTACCGTTATAGTGAAACGTTTCATAACATTACAAAATGTATATTAAGTCAAGCGGAACAATTGGCTTATTTGGCACTGCGAAATACCAATTTGGTGCCGTTGTATATTTGATTGCATACCGCAAGATCCGTTGCTCGACCCCTTGCCATGCTTCCGCTTCTCACTGATAACGATTTCCAATTGCTCGCACTTATATGCTATTTGTTTACTCTGACGTCACTGACTCAGAATTAAGCGCGAATCGGCTGGAATATTTTCGTTCTCTACTGAACAAACCTTAATGCGAAGTGGTGGGATTCAGATTGTCCAATTTAAATCATCTTTTAGTTCTTTCTTCGTTTTTCAGTCGTGACACTTATACATATATGTATGTATTCTTCAACTACATATAGCTACGCATTTTAAAACATTTAGACGACCCCGTATTTTTTAAATTACAGAAACCTGAGTGAACGCATTTCATTGACGCAGAAGTTGGATACAGACCTCCACTCATTGTGATATAATTTACGAATTTTCATAATTTAAGTATTATTATTATTTACTTAATATTATTATTTATGTATTGGTGTTCTCTTCACAGCTCTAAAGGTGTTCTAGTTGGTTAAAAAAAAAATATTTGGTTGGCATCCACTCTCTATAGGACTACATGCTCTTTCTTAAAATGTGGTTAGTGCAAAAAAGAGCGGTCTCCTTCATTCCACGTTCTCTTGGTTTGTTGGTAATGGAATCTGGATGCTTCCTTAAATTCATAGAAAGCGCCTGGAGCGAAACTACAAGAAAGTCAGGGATAATCTTTGTTTTAATCCCGAATATGTCACTAATTATGATAGCCATATATTTATATTTCAGCATCTTTTCTGCTTCTTTCTGTGCTAAATTTTTATAAGTTGGGACTAGTACATCAATTAGCAATCAGGTTCTGTCTTTCGGGTGATTAATAGCAATATTCGGTTTATTGGCAAGGTTGCATCTGTTGGTGTAGATTAGTGGATTCATCAGTATCGTAAATTCGCATGTGGTTGTCATTTCCCTTGACTTGTTTCGTAAAAACTTCTGAGGTTGGTAAACAAAGATTTCTGCAAATCTCCCAAAGAATGTAAAAACACACCTTTTCACGCATCTTTATGTATTTAAGCTTTGCTAACTGCGGGAATCCAAAAACCATGTAATCAGTTGTTCTACAGTGGGTCTAGCATAACCTACATTTGGCATCAGTTATTATTATTATCTCCATAATTCTCTCAACTTGTGTGGGTTTTTCTCTAAGCAGTGGATTTTTAAATGTAGTTCTGATGGGAGCAAGAATCTACTTCAGATCCAAGAAGGACCCTGTATTGTAGTCTGCTTATTAAATTAGTGTTTATTTCGAGTTTTTTAATGGAATAAACTTGGGATTGGGGTACTAGTCCCAGGGTAGATAAAATGATAGGCACTATGATCACTTCTTAAACATGCCAGAGTTCTTATTACTTCAAAGCAAGTTGTTCGTATTTTGATATTTTGTCGTTTCTTGTTTATTCTAGATTGTTAAAATTCGCAAGATATTATTATATTTATTATTATTTTATTTTAAAAGAAGTAACACAAATAACATGGTTTAAAAATCACCCGCCATTTTGATTACAGGTAAATCTAATCCGCAAGTTGTGAAACTATCTAGCGTTCCTATGGTTCTTCCACCACCTGGTTTCTCCCCTTTGACGATACCAAGTGACCTCGCTTCTCGGTTGGAGAAGTTGCATGGATACCCTTATGTGTGGTGGGCGGGTCAAATGCTCAAGTACATTCTAAGGCCTCAAGCAAACATTTCTATGATGCTTGAGGAAACTGAGAAAAAAATTGGATTCAAGAAACCTATAGTTGGGTGAGTATGACTTCATTTAAATTACAAATTACTCACTCGTTTCCCTGTATATTTTTATAATAGGTACAAAGTATTTTTGTGTTGTTTTTAACTTCTTAATTACCTTTTTATACGTAGCTTCCCTAACAGTTGATAGCATACATTATTCTAAAATGAAATAAAGCAAAATACATTTTACGCATTAGGTCAGTGTCAAAAATGTTCCGTAGGTAGAAAAAATCCTAATTGACGATCTTAATTTATTATATAAATCTCGAAATCTTGAAATCATGTATATTATAGATTCATTAAAAAAAACAAAGTGACTATTGTCTCAAAACATTGAAAATTAAATATAATTTTACAAAACTTAATATTTAAAAAATTATGAAAAATCTTGTTTAAAAATTGTCTCACAAAAATATATCTCGCAAACATTGCAGCATGTGTAACGTGCAATAGAAGACAAGTAACTTATTAGTTCAGAACATTCTTTTACCGAAGCATTCCAAGTGTGTTTTGCAATAAATTTAAGACATTAAGTATAAATACAGTAAACATACACACCGAGTCATTTTTTATTTTCAATAATAGCGAAGGATTGAGCAAAAGTGTTTTATATCATGAGCGTATAAAAGGTTTCAAATACATAAAAAATTGTACTTTAAAGGCAAAAGAAATATTGCAAACTGCTCATGACTACGTAAGAGTCAGTAAAAGAGAAAATCCATCCAATCAATTCAGACTCAGCGTCAAAGAGCACTGGCGGATTAAATGTGTATAAAAATTATTAATCAAATGTGTGTTGTTATCCATTTTTTACTTTAAAATAAAACAGTAAAAATTCTATATTATAAATGAAAACGTTTTAATGACACTCACACCTATGTATAAATCCGCAACGACCGCAGGGAAAACCGGTCGGAGCAGGATGTGATGCCGTGTAACAACGTACGAAAGGGTTCGNTTGAATCGATTAACTGGTGAATGTGCAGAGTCGGATGTACTCAAGAAATCGATATTGAAATCACCACATATAACGATAGATTTAGTAGATTTATGTGCGATATGTTCTAAAACATTTTCGAAGTTCCGAAAAAATATGTCAAGATCTGATTGAGGAGGTCTATAAATACACAAAACAACAATACCGGTGTCGGTCAGTTCAACTGCAGAAATTTCGAACACACTATCTACGCAGAAGTTCTCGTAGCCTGTCAGTGGAGAAGATAAAATATCATTACGAACGTAGATACACGTACCTCCGTGGGGATTTTTGCCTTTAAAATTTTGCCGACAGTAAGAACTTGCTAAATAATAATTAGAAATAGCAGTATCGTTGATGTTGTTAGTTGAAAGCCAATGCTCTGTGAGGCATAGCAAATCGAATCGATTTTCGTGTACCAGAATTTCAATGTCTGTCAATTTGTTTGAAAGGGATTGGACATTATGATGAAATATAATTATTTTATTTTCGCAAAGAGTTTGTGACTCACGAGAAATGGAATCGACGTTAGATTGTGGAGAGGAATTTGAAATTGGTACAGCTTCTAGTTCCGGATGAAGCTCGCACACAGCACCTGAACGCGATTGTCACCTTCGAGTACCACATCGTACTCCTGAGCGCAAGTTGTAACGGTGTATGGGGGCGACAGGAGGAATAGATGTTGACGTGGGAGATGAGGAAGCAGTAGGTGAAAGAACGGGGACAGGAGAAGAAATGGGTGTGGAGATAGGAAGAGGAAATGGTGATGAGGTAGGAGCAGAGGGAGGTGGAGGAGATGAGGTAGAAGTAGAGGGAGGTGGAGGAGGAGATGAGGTACGTGCAGGAGGAGGTAATGGAGGAGGTGGATGATGTGAGGTCAGATGTGAAGCTAGGAGAGAACCGAAGTGCTGTTTCCCAGACGGTTTCAGGTGTAAACCGTGCTGGGTAAAATCCTTGGCAGTCAGGTGTGGTTGCAAATCAAAAAATGTGATTTTTGTGTCTGCCAGGTGATGTTTTAGGGAGATGTTTGCCATGTTAATTTCGTGTATTGATTAAAAACTTTTTCACTTATGAAACTGACATCAGATTTAGAATCGTTTCTGGACGGAAAGCAGCAAAACTCCGCGCAAAATATGGGAAAAGGAGAATAGAAGCTATTGAGAGGAACATGAAATCATTAGAGCACATGTCACGTAGTGTTCCATAATATTAAGTGACACGAAGATACTCTGTAAAGAGGCAAAATGACGCGGAAAGTGCATAAATTAGAAAAATTTAAATGATGTAGGTGTTCAAAGATCAACAATATCAAAATTAATATATCATATATTGAGAAAACTTCCTTTTCAAATTTCAGACCATTAAATCCACGCGCGCATGGGGTGTCAACGGACGGACGTCTTTCCTAGATTTTCAAGTGCGGAAGACTGCGCACACTGGTTCGCAAATTCCAGAACCGTTCATTCTCCAAGGATTAGGATCCGCGTGTTACCTGTTCCCTATTCTATTCTGATCACCCAACATAACACATCACAACGGAAGTGGTGAATACCTGGTCCTTGCGAGTGCCCGCAGTCATAAACTGCCAATGAGCCTTCCGGAAAATTTTACAGCTCTATAAAAACCTTCCTCTGGGGAGTTTTAGCAAACGGCGGAAAATGCAAGTGCCGTCTCAGTGGGTTCATACCAATACAAAGCAATGGAAAAAACTTTTGAGAAATCCGCGACGGGGACAGAAAATGAGTCAACACCAGAAGATTTCTAATTTTCCATTTGTTTAATAGTATCCAATATTTACAGTTCTGTTGTCGTCATGATGAGAAATGAATTCACACTAGCTAATGTTGATCTTTGCGGTTGAGAGGAGTTTCCTTTTCTTGCGTGTACTTGAGTCTGGTATTGTAACTGTCTGTCTGCACATTGATGAAATATTCGTTTATCTTTCGAGCTACATTCTATTACTGATTTAATCCATCATCCAATTTAATTTTCTTTACACTTTTCTTATTGTTTGAACCGATTATATTATTTATAAGCTTCAATAGTTGTGTTTAATCTCCCCTGCATTTCTTACTTTTTACATTAGATATGTCACATGGCCTCTTCTTACATATACTCGTATATAAAATTTATTTTTTGTATTAATTTTTTAAATAATTATATTTGTTATGTCGTAAATGTGGTTTATTTTTCAGGGTGCACATTCGAAGGAAAGACAAAAAGAAGGAGGCGAAATATTATCCAGTGGAGGACTACATGACTGCGGTTGAGGAATATTACAATGTTCTGGAATTCACAGAAAAGAAACCTGTAAGACGCATTTACTTGGCAACAGATGAACCAAAAGTCGTCTTGGAAATGAAACAAAAGTACGTTCTCTAAATATATTTTGTATAAAAAAATTTTCATTAACGGTAGGTGCACCTCATCTACCTTTCTTTCGCGATCAAGAGATACACAAGAGTATATTCCTCATTTGTGAAAATTGGAGCTCGTCCCAAGTCTATAGAATACAAAAACAGAGACAGCTTGCAATATTCATAAATAATATTGCCTACGCAACAAATTAGTGTCTGACTTATTTAGTACTATGTAGCCTATGGTCTATGATCACGTAAAGAATTAGAATGGTTTCATGATTTTTTATATAGTAATACTGATATTTTTTGTTACAGAAGTCCTTAACAAACTTCCCTCAAATAGTTCTAAGTCGTCGTTAGCTTTTACAATCAATGGTTTAAAAATCTAAACGTGATAAATTCTCGGTACTCCAAAAATACAATGAGTAGCGCTTAACACCTTTGCAATCAATGCAGAGGTCCAGGGATCGATTTCCGGCTCTTCGCCATTTTCACATGAACAAATGTTATCACATATCTTCTTGACCTGTAGGAGGCACGAAAGGTATATATGCGGACTAAGAGTTTGTTCTCTAATTCCAACATGTACAATTAAGCTTAAACTAATCAATATCATGTTATGCTTTAATTAACACACAGATAATCTTCTGATACATTCAAAATAAATTCATCGATTATAGCAAACACAGTAGCTGATTTTTGACGCATCGTTCGCTTGTTCTCGCATTTAATCCGAACAAACGAATCTCGAGCCACACAAGAAGACGCGGGACATTTAAAATCCTTAACTTTTAGAACAATGTTAACCCGCTTAGAAAAACTTTGAGTTTGTACACTCTTTTATTTCTCACTCTGTAATGCACCCACTACATTACCTTTTCCACTATCTCAGTTTTTTCTTCACAATTTCTAATTGTGAACGTACATAATATCTCTTTTTTATATTCTGTCCTTAGTCCGTGAAGTACTTCTTTCAAACGTACCTACCTTTCCTAATGTTTTTCCTCCCCTAATTCTCTTTTGTCCTGTTTTTTCAGCTTTTCTTATATCCGATTCACATATTCCTTAATTCTATCCTCTCCGTACACCATCCGACTCCCAAACGTCATTACCTCTTCCATCAACCTCTCTTGTATCCCATCACACCGTTGGTTATCCTCTCCTCTAACACAGGTGCAACCATTACTCCCCTTCTCGTCAATTTCCTGTCAATGCTATCTTAATTCTCAAACACTACTTATTAAGGATAGCAACCACTATAATTTTTCGCTATTTTCCCGCTCAATTTTAAACATATGTTATAACACATACACACAATTTCTTATTTGAGCTTGCAACCCTCCATTATTTTTCTACATTTTTTTACTATCTAACATGTCCTATATTCTTTCATACCTTTCATGAAGTCGTCGTTCCTCCTTCACCTTCCTTTCTTGCTCCAGTTCACTTTTTCGTACTTATTGCTTTTCTTTCCATTCCTTCTATTTCCTCCACAAGACATGCTTCTCATCCCCGGTGATTACGCGTCGTCACTTATCTGCTTCCAACTTCCTCCGCTCTCCTCCATAACCACCTCCTCCCCTGGCTTTCTTTTTCGTTCTTTGATCTTTTCCATTTGTTTATCATCTGGTCTATTTTATCAGATTTTTCTTTGACATATTGTATACCTCTTCGCAGTTTCTTTAGTAACTCTTATCTGGTCCGTTACGAACATGTTCGATTTTTCCACACCCTTGTCCCTTTTCCTGTACTGAGATCAGTGGAAAATGAATGCTGAGTCCGTGCATTGCGAGCGAGTCGGCTGCTCAGATGCCCCCCACCACTAATCAGTTGTCAGGTCGGCACAGCAATGCGTAACACAAGGCCCACTGACGTTTTGTTTTACTTCTCTTTGCTTTTAATGCGTATTTTTAAGTAATTTCTTAAAATAATATTTACGACTCAAAAGGGGAATTGTTTTAATGAACGAAATAAGTTCTGTATTCCGTATTAAACTCTTTATAAACTCTTCACACACAGCACATGTTATATTGATTCTACAGCCATAACATTTTCAGATTACCTATTTTTTTAAAACACTTCTTGAGCTTTTGACACATGCCTAGCTTTGACTTAATATTTCTTTAATTTTTTTATGAGAAAAATATATAGTTTTTTGAAAATGAACGAATTAATTATATTAAATTAATATAGTATCTTCACAAGATTCTATATTAAAGGGGCGATTTTTAAATAAACGTTCTAAAAATTGCATACATGCCTGTAACATAATATCTGGAACAAAATACCTTCTTATCTATGTTATGCATAAATAATCTACAAGAATACTTTACTAATCTAAAAACTTCTCTAGACACTTTGACACGGTGTCTACTTGAGGTAAGTGCAGTATATGTAATAAACGAAAGAACGGGAACCAGATGCTTATTTGGCTTACTACGAGCTACGGATGGAAAATGTGTCTGTTCAGATTAATAGCTTTTAAAATTAATATATATATTAAATTAAGAATACCATTAAAAGATAAGTTTCTATTCAGTGAATATTTTTTGCTCGTCAAAAATATCCCAACCAACTGTATAATAATCCCCAATTATATACCTCGTTAAACATAATTTTCTCTTCATGATAAATTAACATATTTAACATTTATAACATAAAATATTTATATACTCAGTAAATCATTTTCTAACAAGTTTTTCCTTGCTTCGATATTTAAGTTTTTCTTTACCACAGGAAGAGCAATCAGGTTTTATATACTCCAACGTTCTGTTTAAATATGGTCTTAAAACTGTTAAAATCTTATAGTATTTGGTTTACCTTTGCTTGAATATAAAGAAGCCCCTTACTTGAAGTGGCGGTTTTCTTTCTCTTACTGTGCGATTCTCATCACCATTACACTGTAAGATACTTTTGTTATCAATTATTTTACATGGCAGTTCCCAATAAGGTACATAGAACACCAGCTTTTACTAATTTTAAAGCCACTGCTGGTTTAACAGTGGCTTTTCCTAGCAAAACTGCGTTGAGCAAATATATTCAAGCCTCAAAATACTTTCTTCCTGCCTAAAATTAACATATTTTTTATTATTAAATAAATAAATTAGCTTCTTACGTGTGGCACATCTCAGACTGGGAGATTATAGTCACATCGTATCGAATCAGCTTATCCATACATTGTACAACGATGTGACGTTTGGGAATCAGCATGAAGGTAAAATTTCTCCGTGTGTATTTAGTGGTATGTTTCAGATATCCTAATTATGAGATACTTGGTGATATAGGAATTGCAAAAGCGTCATCCAGAAGATACACAGATGTCTCCTTGTTGGGATTTATCACGGATATCCACTTCCTAACACGCTCTGACTTCTTTGTTGGTACATTTTCTTCAAATGTAAGTGATTATACTTTTTAAGAAGAGTTTTACCTCCGGAGTGTTTCACGTAAGCTTTATGGAAAAAAACGAAATTAATAAATACAATTGGTCTAGTAAATAATCCACACTTTTCCATGTTTAATCAAATATTTTGGCGTCTCTCTTGCGCAACTAATATTGTCTTAGATAGCAACGAAAGATGTAAGCCGTTAATTAAGTGTGTTATGTTCGTACGTATAGTTACTAAGGATTACAGGATCAAAATCTATATAATGTAAATGGTCGCTGCTTCTAATATCCACTCTTGTACCACAAGATCCCGAATAAAATCGACGTTCACACATCTGTTTTCTTAACGAAATATGTTACATATTAAAACTAACATGTAAACATAAGGATCGCGGTGTACTGCTAAATTATATCAGGTACAGACTACACATTATTAAAATAATGAATTATGTCCTTATTAATTAATAATTTAGAGATACACTATAATATGTCTCTATTGTAAACTCTATGCTAGTAGGTAAAACCAACCCAGATTCATGGTTATTGCACCCGGCGGAACCAGTACTCCATGTTAGTCAAATCACTGAGATGTATAATTGTTTCCTTTATAACAGTTTTAAAACAAAAATATAAATAATAATGAAGAATAAACATGATTTATTTTGTATTTGTCAGTTAGTAATACAGTAGAAACAATATTCAGCAACTCGCTTGACTTGTTCGAAATGTGTAAGAGCACGTGCAGACATGACGACAGAGCACAACGGTTTCGTGGTTTATGCATCTCACCTCAAAACCTTTAAATATCTTTCTGAAGTGTCCGGTAACAAAGAGATAAAAGTAATATAAAAATACTACAAAATATTTACAACAAATCAAAGTAAACTTCCATCAATTTCGTGGTTTAAAAGTTGGTATTGTTTTCTCAATATATGTTATCTTCATTAGACGCAATGTATTACTCCATTATTTATAATTTATCTTATTTTATTTAATTGGCCGGTGATGTACGTTTTTCGTGTTGAAGTCACAATAAACACATGTTTCCTAGTTTATTTATTATATTAAATATTTGAGTGAAGGAACTATGCACAACAACAGAGAAGGGTAGAACGTGTTTTCTTCCCCCATTGCTCAGAATAATAAATTTGAACTTTATTGTTATAAACTGTTTATGACCACGTGGAGGACAATGAACTAATTTTTTCTCTAGAAGCAAACAAAGAAATATCCCATCAATTAGAATCAAGGGTCCTAAGGCAGAGACGGATTTAACGTCTAAGCGTTCTCCTTATCATAAAATTAGTTTGTATTATTTAAATTTGTATTTAATACAACACGAGAAAGTAATATCTCAGATACGTATTATTATCAACGTATAGATTATTCTCAAAATATTGATGATAAATAGTATCAAATATCCCTGAATTCGATTTTTTTTCTTCGATAGATGCGTTTCTTAGGTTAGAGTCTAGCGAGGCTGTATAAAAAATCCACCTCTATGCGGAGAAAAACCAGGGCCAGGATGGGACTACATAAATAATGTACACAACCGTGCCAAAGTTGAGTACATATTAAATTAAACTTATATGAATAATAAGATAATACAAGCACGCAGGAAAGTTGTTTTAAAATTCTTAACATATAATGTGTAATAGCATCCTCTACGCTTCTGAGTGGTTTTGCATAGTTCTTTCACTCAAATTTAACTTTTAAGGCTATAGTAGTGAGTCTCGGCTGACTTAACTTAGACAACCTAGTGTCACAATAAAATTTTCTATACGCAATTCGGTTGGTCGGATTTCATCTGCACTTATACTCGTTCTTATTAGAATTGTATTATTATAATGTTGTGTTCCGTTAGGGAAAGAATCAACAAGACAAAATAAAGCTCAACAACGGGTTTTTATTTCCGTAATTGTTACAGCGAACAATTATGTCCGGCCAAGCGGACTACAGTTAATACCAGAGGCGTAGAAGGGTCGTTATCGAAGAGTCCAGGCGATCCAATGATCCGTAGTTCCGTGACAGTTTTCCTGGGTCGAATGCTGGGTAGTTGTCGTCGTAGATATGGCTTGTAGGTTGTAGTAGCACGTTGTTCTCTCTCTCGGCTCGCTCCGCTTCCTCTTAATATATATCTCGCGCCCTGGAGGCGGTGGTGGCGGTTTTCCCGGCGGCTCGATGGCGGCGGTGGCGGTGGCCATGCGCGGCGAACTGCTGCGCCGGCCGCCTGGTGGGGAAGGAGGGGCTCCTCCTCCGCTTGTCACGCCTGAGTGCGTCCGGCACGACGTCGGCCGGGGCGGCCCGAGCTGCCCCGACAGCTTTTGCGACCGCGGCAAATATGACTTAGTGGTACGCATACCACATATAACTTATTAGAATAGTTATAAATTTTAGTCAAGACTTGTATATATAACGCTAATGGAGATATGAGAATCTTTTCGGAAAGAATTAGATCACTTAGAATGATTCGTACAAAAATTATAGCATGATATGTGTTGTTTTCTTGCCGTCTTTACCAGAATATGGTCCCCCATATTATGTATATTAGTTTAGAAGAGGAAAACTGCTAATTTAAAGTTTCGTGAGTGATAAGGAGTTATGCGAACACGGGTCGTATACGTAACGTAAGACAAAGAACATCAATCGATGATGGCGGAATTTGACGCTCATTCAATATAGAAACCGAATTGGACCACGTCGTCTAAGAGCGAGTGACTGTCGTCACCTTGCGGATCGTTACACGATTTTGTCGAGAGACGGGGACCTTCTTCGAAACAACAAAAGTTGTGCGATCGAAGATGCTTCGACTCTAACCTCAAATTGAGGTTAAAAAATTATATTAAGACATTTGAAATAAAGCAGCGGCACGAAAAGTGCAAGTGGAGCCGAAGTCTTCACGGATCTGGCGATGTCAAGAGGAGAAGTTGAACTGCATCAGTTAGTTTTTCAAGTACTTTTGATTATGTTTACCCGGGCGAACCATTTTACATGGGATTTTCAATGAGCATTTTCCTTCAGACAGACTTTTTAGAAGGTTTATTTTACTCAACTTCATTTTCTCTTTTAAATTTTGACTCCTAAAATAAGGAAGGGGACAATATTCGGGAAAGACCGGTTACGTAATGAGCATATATTATCTCCACGGATTTCCGCACAATGGTATTAAGAGTTTAGGAATTATGTGAAGATTTTATTGTCACAGCAGGGAAAATATGCGGAATATAGCAAGGTGTGTGTTTCATTGCAAGACACCTTTTATTAAAGAATATTTTTATGAAAAGTGGAACAAAATTTTTTGCTTCTTACATAGGAAATGTTATTTAGAATGTATATGTATTATTATACGAAGGATTATTTTCCAAACTATAAAAATGTTAAGTCTGCGGAATAGTCTTCATTTTTATTTGCCATGATAGGATCCATAAGTCATCAACTAGTAAGTTATGTTCTTATTCTCCTCTTCCCATGGCAAAATGTTGCTTAGTGAAGGAATTGCTTCATGTGTTACAGTCTTGGAGACTATTGACCGGAATAGAAGTGATGGTTCCTTCCTTCCCTTTCCATCCCCTTCAATCCTTTATTCCTATTCCTTCCCTTTCTTTTCTTTCTGTCCCTTTCTTGCCCTTTCCTTCGCGTTCCTTCCCTCTTCTTCCCTTTCCTTTTTCTCCTTCCCCTTCCTTACCTTTCAATCCCTTTTTCGTCCCTTCCCTTTCCTCCTTCTCCTTTTCTTTCCCTTTCCTTCCCATTCCTTCCAATCTGTTTCCTTCCGTCCCCTTCACATTTCTTTCCTTTGATTTTCTTCCCTCTCTTTCAATACCTCTCCTTACTTTCCTTTACTTCCTTCCCTTTCCTCCCTTCACTACTCTTTCCGTCCATTTCCTTCCCCTATACTTCCTTCCCTTTCCTTCCTTCTCTACCCTTTCTGTCCATTTCCTTCCCTTTGATATCCTTCCCTTTTCCTTTCTTTCCCTTTCCTTCGTTTTCCTTCCCTCTCCTTTCCTTTTCTTCCCTTTTCTTTCCTTCCCTTTCCTCCCTTTTTTACTCTTTCCTTCTCTTACTTCCTCATACTATTCCTTTCCTTCCCTTTCCTTTTTTTCCTTTCCTTCCTTTTTTCTGCTCGTTCCTTCCCCTTCCTCTCTTCTCTACCATTTCCTTTCCTTCCCTATTTTTCCTTTTTTTTCATTTCTTCCCATCCCTTTTTCTCCCTTTCTTCCGTTTCCTTCCCTTTCCTAACCAACCCTTTCTTTTTCTTCACCTTCCTTCCCTTTCGTTCCTATCTTTCCTTTTCCCATTCCTTCTCTTTTCCTTTCTTTTCTTTCCTTCCCTTTCTTTCCCTTTCCATCCCTTTGATCTGTTTGCCTCATTTTCCTTCCCTTTTCTTCCCTTTCTTTCCCTTCTCTGTACTTCATTCGTTTTTTCCCTTACTTCTCTTTTATTCGCTTTCCTTCTGTTTCCATCCCTGTTCCTCCCTCTCCATCTCTTTCTTTCATCCTCCTTCCCTTTTTTCCTCATCTTCCTTCACTTTTTTCCATTCCTTTGCTTTCTTTCGTTTCCTCTTTTTGTACCCTTTCCTTTCGTTCCATTCCCTTCCGTTTCCCAGCCTTTTCCCCGTTTCCTTCCCTATTCTTCGCTTTTTTTCTTTCGCTCCCTTCTCTTTCCTTCCCTGTCCTTCTCTTCNCTTTCATTCGCTCCTTTCTCTTTCCTTCCCTGTCCTTCTCTTCTCATTTTATTTTTTTCCTTCCCTTTCCATCTTTTTCCTTTTTTTCCTTCTTTTTCCTTCCCTTTCCTACTTTTTTCCCTTTCTCTCCGTCCTTCCTTCCTTCCAAAGAGTAAAGTTGATTGTCCTTCACGTGATCTTTCACAATTGGTGATAGCTTTATGATGGTAAAGTTTTTATTTAATAATTTATAAACGCAGAGTTTTTAAAATGAATCTGTATGCTTATTATTATGACGCTTC
>NNCF01133785.1:7284-26136 GCA_002313205.1 Laupala kohalensis
ATCGTGAATTTAGTGTTTTCTTTTCAAGTCTTATGATTTTTAAACACTATACTCAGAATAATCTATAGTTCGATAAAAACTTGTACATGTAAATTTACAAACATATTTCCGTTAAATTACAAACATATTGACATTCTATTAGTATTATAACTCGCAGCTAACTTTTTATCTTATCTAGGAACTTTTGCTGAAATTCTTGAATCCGCCTCTGCCTTAGGGCCCTTGATCGGAATTGATGAGATACGTCCCTTGCTTGCTTCCGGAGAATAAATTAGTTTATTGTCCTCCATGTGGTCATACGCAGTTTGTACTGTTTTTTGACAATAAATTTATTATATAGTTCACAATTGATTCACAAAACATTGCACTTAACACTACATAGATGGTGACCTCTAATGAGTGTTATTCAATCTGTACTCTGAGCAGTGTGTTCACCCACAAGTTATTAATATTTCTTTTAGTGCGAACTCATTCTCTTGTCATGTAATCTCGAGTGCTTTGTATAACATGTAACCTTTCATATTGTAAATCATGTCTATTTTCATCTTCAACAATTTCCACGTAACTTGATATTTTTTAATGAAAAAGAACATACATTTTGTCACAAAATTAGCGTTAGAAATGTTAAACTCCATCAATGTGATGCAATATTAACTGAATAGGCTTATATTTAAAATAAATCAAAGGCTTATAGTTAAAATACAAATAGATACCGATTATCCGATGAGAAAAAAATATTTGTTTCTGAATATTGATATCTTCACGTAGGTTTTTCCCCAACAATTAATCCTCTATCTTTTTATACAAAAACCAATGTATTGAGTGTGAGGGGATAAAAGATAATATAGAACTTTTTTTTCACAACTCATCAGAACCATATTGGAATTTTTTTTTTCGAAGGATAAGGAGTAGTCATTTGATATATGGTGTTGTCAGATCACAGCAATTTTTACTTCCCCCCCCCCCCAATTTCTATCTTCAGCCAATATCCGGTGCCTGTCCGCCTTGAGCAGAGTGACCTTCATCTGGTTACCTCAGCTTCCGTCATCTCAACTATTACCCCTCTGCAATTTCTTCGGGTCTGCATTAATATTCATTGATTCTGTAATTAATTAAATAATTAATTCCGCGCAATGCGACCTCGATCGATCCCTCCTTCCGTAGCTGCAGATTTATGCTCTTCACCACTTCCTCTATCTCCCCTGCTTCCTCAACCATCACCATATTTACATTAAAACGATTCACCATCATCACCAATATCAGCTTTAAATCATCATTAAAATATTCCTCTCCGTTCTCTTTTTATCGTTTCCTTCAAAACTTCGTTTCCTTTTTTACGTTTTTTATACTTTTGATGAATTAATTTTCAAAAGATTCACATTTTCTGATAACTTTCCCAAAAAGTTTTTGTCACGGAGTAAAACTTTGCCAGTTTTTGACAGTGACTCAGTGTTAGATCTTGTGTGGCTTAGTCCAAATTACTAAACAAGTAACAGGTTTACAGTTTTAGAAGTGAGTCAAAACAAGAGGAAAAAATGGAGGGGACAATATACATTATTTCAACACGGGATAAAGAAACAAAAAAATGATACATTTTGGTAAAAATTCATCGTCATATGGAGAAGTATTTGTGCCTCGGTTGACGTCCATACAAACTCTTACGAAGGAGCGTCAAGTACTTCTTTCAAAATATGCTTTAAAAAGAAACGGTTGGTGTAAAATCATATTAGTACTCTGCAGTCTGCTGAATGAAACATCTGAGCCATGAAACGCGATCCAGAGCAATCATATCACTGAACATATCCTTGTGCATCCCGTATTGGGAAAGTCACTGAACTCATTAAAAAACAATCGGAGTGGGCTGGGTAGTCATTCCTGTCTCCGGATATCCTTGCAAGAGTTTGACTTGTCATCAGGTCAATACCGCTACTCTTATTGTTCACCGAGCTACTAAGTGTCTCCTGCTACACTGAGTTACAAAGAGCCACTGAGTCAATCCGGGTGAAATTCCCGGACGGGCAAACGCGAAAATTCGTAGCTTTTCCTATTCGTGTATAGCTGTGACTCAAATGAATAGCAAATCTTCCTCCCTCTTTCTTATATCCATCTCCTACTACTCCTGGTATCACTAACTCTGTCTCTTACTAAATACCTCTGCTAACAATTCCACGTGGACCAAGTTGTTGGTAAACTCAGCTAAGCGGCCCAACTATACTCATACCATTCTACCCTCCTACGTCCTATCGCTCCATGTAGATAGGCTTCAATGGCACTTTGCTGCATTTCCCATTTACGAATACTACAGGAAGAGTCTCTTGAATCTCCACAATCCAAAAAAATGTCTCCTGAATGTCATTCCCCCCTCCCTTTCTCTCGTAATTCCCTGTGTCTCGGGAGTAGACACGTGCTCCGCTGCGCCAATAGGGCGCTGACTCACTCGTACTTCTTTGGAAAAGTGAATTAGTGAATCCAAAGGAACCAGATGAGTTGACTTAAAGCAAATATTCTTGAACCGGAGCTTTCGCGGAAGTGGTGACGTGTTAATACTTCTTTGTATAGTTCTGCATTGTATCCGATTGGTTTCAGTCTATTAAGTTAATTTTATATCACATATTTTGTCAACAAATTCAATCGCGGAAAGTGGGGAACAAATACTACGGTTGAATAGAGATACGAAATTACAATATTGTGAATCGTACAATACTACGACTGTCTTGCACTGAAATAATTATTTCCTTTTACGAATAAGAATTTAATACAACAAGTCATCGATATTTCGGAGGTGGTCTTCAACCCGCAGCATCAAATCAAGATTCCACTTTAATCCAATACATTATTTTTTGAGATTATGAGAATATGGCCCGGGTTTTTCTCCGTTTTTCCTTCTGGTAGAGGCGGATTTCTTATACAGGTTCTCTAGGCTTTGTCTAGGGGCGTGTTTATTGTAACAATAAATCGTGAATTTAGTGTTATTTCAATTCTTATGATTTTTAAACACTATACTCAGAATAATCTATAGTTCGATAATAACTTGTACATGTAAATTTACAAACATATTTGCGTTAAATTACAAACATATTGACATTATATATGTATTATAACTCGCAGCTAATTTTTTATCTTATCTAGGAACTTTTGCTGAAATTTTTGAATCCGCCTCTGCCTTAGGGCCCTTGATCGGAATTGATGGAATACGTCTCTTGCTTGCTTCCGGAGAGTAAATTAGTTTATTGTCCTCCACGTGGTCATACATAGCAGTTTGTACTGTTTTTTGACAATAAATTTATTATGATTTTATTTAAGAACTAGTTGATGTTACCTGGCGTTGGCTGACGATTGCTTTAAATTTTCTTCATAATATTATCTCTCTTTTCGCAATTGGTTATTTATAACAGAAGGAAAAAATACATTTTCAATAAGTTAATTTTTAGAGAGAAAAAGATGAAGCGATATAAAACTGAAACCAAACGTCAGGAGAAGTGACGTCAGGGCAATGACGTAATGACGTTTAGCAGTTTTAGACCCCTGTCGTCAGTTAGGGGAACGAAAGGCTAAGAATAGAGCTCGTCATTGGATGAGCGTCCTCCCTGTTCCACTGTCAGTCGATGCGTCGTGCGAATTTCCTCCGATTCGCAGAGGGGCTTATATTAGTAATGGCGGGGTGATGAAATAGGAGTTCTTAAGGCGACCGTTGCGTTTCCCTCCTCGTCCCATCTCCGGGTATTTTTACCTCCGATCCATTAGTTCATTGGAGTTAAGTAAAATCTATTGTTAATGTCATATTTTGTCAATGATAAATATAAAAGTGGCCCGGAAGGTAATTGTAACCCTGACACAGAATTGACCCTTGTTAATGAATGCCAATACCCTTTACAGGAAATGCCAGAAATGGCGACTGGTGACGTCGATGTGAGTGCAAGAGGAGAGACTAAAATCTCCATTGCCTGGTCTCTCTCTCTCACGTGTCCTCAAATCTTTAAACACTGGAAGAGCTACAGTAGACATTGAAAACGCCATTTCTGCTAAATCCCTCAAGCAGAACTGCTGCTACGCGAGTCTCGCAGTTTGATAAGTAGAGCCCAGCGCTGCGTCGACGTCAACAGAGACCATTTCCAGCGATTTCTGTCATGTTCATTAACAAGGGTCAATTCCGTATCGGTCTTCAAAATATTTTCCGGGACAATTTTATTTCGCCCATTCTGTATGGCGGCCTAGAAGATACTGTACGCTATTTTTCGTTTTTCCCTCGTCGATTCAAAACGGAAAATAATACGTTTTTCGAGAAAACCTTATGGAGCATTAGATGTCATTGAGTATGAGGTGCGTGAAGGAAGACGAGCGATGGAAAGAAAATTTATCATTACTTTTTTTTCATAATTATTACTTACTTATTCATTAAGACTTCTTTATTCCGTATTTTTCTGCTATTTCTATTACGATATTTAAATAGTTGAAATTGTGTGAGACGGCTGGACGAATTGAAAATGGTTGTAAACCAAAAGTTGAAGATAACCAAACTACAATATTAAGAATCTAATGGTGTGAGGAGTTGGCTGGTGTGAGGATGTGCTGATGCGAAGGGGCGCTTAAGGCTACTTCCTTTCTTCTCCTTCCTCAACGGCGGATGAGAGAGCGAAGGGATGAGAATAATGGAACATGCGGCGGCGTATCTATGGTCACCCCCCCCCATTGGACCGGAACTATTAACAGATAAAATTCAAGTTGATAAATGGCATACTTAGTAATAGTGTATCCAGATTAATAATTGTTATTAGTTATCATTGTTATTGTTATTACAAAATATAATTGATATTGTTATTAATAATACCAGATTAATCAAATTAATAATCCCATATTGAAAACTGTAATAAATAACTCGTATTGTTATTAATAATGCCAGGTTGTTAATTATTTATTTGATGCATTTTATTTAAAGGTAATATTTATAACCTTTATTGTGTTGTAAAACCATAATTTTTAAACAAAAGTGCTCCCTGGTTAGCCCCCGCCCCCCACCCTTTTGATCGCGGTCCTTTGAAACAAGGAATTTGTTTCGTTTCATCAGATCTTTTGAGGATTTTCTTATCATCTTTCCGATTGCTCTTCCGTCGTAGTAGTTTCGTTATTAATTTATTGTGTAATAAACTTACTAAATGAGACCCATCCTCGCCAGGGTTTTTCTCCGGTTTTCCTTCCAGTATTCTTAGATTTTAAATCCAGGCTCCTCAAAGGGGGCGGCAGTCCATTGAAATTTAGTGTTATTTTAGTTCTTACGACCTATAAACTATACTTTTTCCGAATAATCTATAGTTCCATGTTAACTACCATTTACTTTTGTTTTATTACATAAAAAATTGTTGATGTTCTGTTATATTACAAAACGTACCGAATTAGTATTATTGTCTTCATAGGACTGTGTTGAAATGTTAAATCCGCCTTTGATCGGAATCGATGGGATGGTCCCTTGCTTGCTTCCGGGGAGTAAAATTAATTTATCGTCGTCCACGTTTGTAACTGATTTTTTTGGCAATAAATTTATTAAGACACCAAATTACAATATAGATTATCCGCTACGATTCCTCCGATTTACGTGATATTGATTTGTTAGCAGGTGCTTCGAGTATTACATTTACTCCTTTAGACAATTCAAATTTCTCTTTTGTAGAGAATAGGGGTATGATGCATTAATGGAGGCAAGAATTTTATGAAATGTTTGTATATATATTTTTCCTCTAAATTTCTGTATTCTCTCACGAATCAGGTGGATTGTATATAGCCCTTCAGATTGAATGCACTCTCAAGTCAAAGGATCTGTTCTCGTCGGTTCCCTCTTCGAGTCGTGTCATAAATTTCTCTTTCTCTTCTTCCTCCTGACTGCAACGCAATGGATCTGTCACTCCAGAAGAATAGCAGCTGCGGCCTCTTGCCTTCCTGGATTCCTTATTGGCGGATTCCACGACGGCGGAACGGAATACATTTCCAAATTATTCACTAAGGTTTCCTCGTATTTTGTGAGCAGTGGTTTTAGGGTTCGATGCGAAATCAACGTAGACAGTTTGAGGTCATTTAGGAGGAATATGAATCCAGTTAAGTTTCATTTCTTTCAAGAATATTCCCTTTTAAGTGAGAAACCATGTCGATAATGGTCTCGATGCAATGAGACTTTGGTTTTGTAAATAAAGGTCAGTTACCGTTTTATTGAAAGTTAAAATATACACTGAAAGTATTTTAATAATCTCGTTTTTCCTACTCTTTTTACTATGTATGTTCCCCCCAGGGGACTTACATCTAGTAAGTACGTGTTTGGCGAACACGGGGCCCCGAGCTGAGTCTGGCATTACTTCCACTTACTTGTGCCATGCTCCTTCCNAAGGCTCCTTCCCTTCTCTTTCCTGACCTCAATTGGTCACCTCTTGTTCTTTTCGATCCCGACGCCATTAGGGCTAGGGTATCTTTCATTTTCCTCATTCCTCTCATTTTTTGTTCTACTCCTCATGTTATGTGCCCCCCTCATTTTTGCCGCCCCCCTTAATTTGATGTTTTCATGTATGTTGTGAGATATGTTTTTGGTGTGTTGTAAATCAGGAGGGTTTTTAGTGGGTATGGTTGAATCATTCGACGAGTCCCACACGCGGAGAGAGTCATGTTGGCTCTCCTTAGTGCGTAACTGCATTTTCCCTACCAGTACAAGTTTTTCGGGCTCCAATAACCTTTGATGTCGACATGAGCCGTAAAGCCCCACAAAAAAAATACTATGTACGTTAATTTCCTACATAAATCTCAGGTTTCTTTGCGTTCTATTGAACTATACTCATAATATATAGTTCACATAAATGAGAAAAAAACGTCTTAGCGATTGATATAAATCTTTATAGCTTTCGAATTAATCTCTAATGAGTGTAAATTCTCCCGAAAACAGCGAAGTAATTTACACGTCATCTTCATGAGACAGTGAAACAAACAACTATTACAGAAACCAAAGTAAAAATTCTAAACAAGATAAAGAACAGAACCCGTTTAAAATAAGTGTTTTATTTGTATACTTTTTCCTTTCTCTTTTTCTTATTGAAACGCAGTTATTAATTGTAATAATTTCTGCAGAAAATAAGAAAAAAATTATGAGTCAGTTTACACCAGGTAGACACAAAACTATAAAAAAAAGTTAGTGTATTTCTAACGGGGAAAATTACATATTGTGTATTTTTTATAGGTTAAATTAGTGAACGGAACAATTCAAATTTTGATGTATCATTAAGTTCCTGAATTATTTGCGCTTTCAAAATCTAGTTAATACGAAATAAGAGTTTGGGAATTGGTGATTAGATTGAAAAGATCGATATTATCGATTCATTTAAAGAAAGGCGAGGGGAATTGTCGTCTTTGGATAAAAGCGAGTAAGGTAAATAAATAAAGTTTATTGTTAAAAAAGCATAAGTTACAAACTGCGTATGACGACGTGGTGAATAATAAACCAATTTACTCTCCGGAAGCAAGCGAGGGACCATCCCATCAATTCCGATCAAGGACCCTGAGGCAGAGGCGGATTTAACATTTCAACATACTCCTAACGAAAAAAATAGTTCGATACATGTTATAGTATTAACAAATACCAACATATATTTTATTTAATAAAACACAGAAAAGTCATTTCGCAAGTACTTTGTATTATCATCGACCCATAAATCTTTCGGAAAGTATTGTTCATAGTGTTGTGTTGATGGTTGGCTGGCGCGGGCGCGGGCGTAGGTTCTTTGTCGTTGGGCAGGGCAGGGCAGGGCAGGGCGTGCGCCCGTACGCGTGTGGGGCGTGTCCCTGAACCCATGAACCTGCGTCGCACGCGGAAGTTACACGCGGCGCGTGTCTGGTTTGTCGCACGTAACCATCGCAGCAGCTCGTCACATGACCTTGGTCTCTTCGTAATTGTTGTCAGGGAGAGAGAGAGAGTGTCCTAGACTCTGAATTCGCGATGCTTGTGTTATACCGGCTTCACATCGCGTGTCGCTAGTTCATAAAACCCGGTACTCACACGTACAGTGGCGTACCTGATGATGTAGACAATTTGGAGCAGGGGTGGATCCAGTGAGTGATCTGGGGGCGGTGGGGGGGTGGGGGAAACATTTTCAACTTCTCCCCTCCCCCTCCCCCTCCCCCTTCCACCCGATAACTTCGTTCTCCGAGGAATCACCCTTTTTATTTTGCATTCCTTTGAAATTCACTTATATATATAGTCCGATAATAACTTGTACTTGTATTTTTTTTGCGTTTAATTACAAACATATTGACATTATATATGTATTATAACTCGTAGCTAACTTTTTATCTTATCTAGGAACTTTTGCTGAAATTTTTGAATCCGCCTCTGCCTTAGGAATTGCCCTTGATCGGAATTGATGGAATACGTCCCTTGTTTGCTTCCGGAGAGTAAATTAGTTTATTGTCCTCCACGTGGTCATACGCAGCTTGTAACTGCTTTTTTGACAATAAATGTATTTATTTATTTATCTATTTATTTATTAACCGTACCCGAACCTGTAGTTATTCAATGAATATTACTTACCGCTCCTTTGGGCACATCAGGTGATGAAGTGTACCATTAATAAGTTCACCATATGTACAAAACTTATATTTCTTACGTGAAATGACGCTTTTTCGTGTGGGCTATAGAAATATGTTTTATTTACGCTCCCTACCTAACCTAACCTAAACTCTACGATACTGTTTTATAATAAAGTATAGAGTGTTTGAGTGACAATACGATCCTTGTGTATTAGGCTAAATAATTTAACTGTAAAATATTCTATAGTTATTTATTTATAGACTAACATTAAATTACGATTGGGACGAAGATTGGTTGATGGATACGAGGAATGGGAACATGAATGTAAAATACGTGTTATAATTAACCACATGTCTATTCTACGTATAATTAACCACATTAGACTGACTTATTACTCACCACATTAGACCACTTTCGCCTACCTTCGTAAAAAAAATTGACTCGGTAACCACCTAGTAACATTTAACAAATTTGAATTTTTAAATAATTGTTTAAAATTCAGTATTTTGCACTGCCATAACGATGTGAGTGAGAGACATTTTCCATAGGAAATTTTCAAAAGCGATTTAAGAAATAATATTTTTAAACAAATTTAAAAAATTTCTTGCGAGTGAAGATTCAAATTTTCAGTTTTAGTAGAAATTGATAAATGGCTTTGACTTTGTAAAAGTGTTACCAGATTAATAACTGTTATTAGTTTTAATTCTTATTAATAATATTGTTATTGTTATTAATAGAACCAGATTAATAAAATGAATCATACCATAATAACTCAAATAATTGTTATGTTATTAACAATCCCATATTGTTAATTATTTATTTGATGCATTTAATTTAAAAGTAATGTTTATAAAATTTGTGTTGTAAAACTATAATTTTTTAACAAAAATGCTGCTCGATTATCTTCCCCCCCCCCCACCTTCATTACGGTCTAGGTCATCCACTGACTGCTATGATACGAACCTTCCGAATGATTTGACTGGAGATAGAAATTAGCCGCAGTTGTAAGCTGGAGAGCGATATTGTGCTTGTCGAATTACGAGCGCACAGCTAATGAATCAATTCACTCGAGGCATTTCCCGTCGCGGACGCTGTTCGCTCTGCGTGCCACTGAGTATCGATCAGTATTTGCTTTCACCCATTCTCCGGCCCGGGTTTTTTCTTCGGTTTTCCTTCGGGACGACAGACGATCTATCTGGACCAGCGAAGACCCAACAAGTGGTCAACGAGACTATTCGTCAAATGTTGAGGGGCCACAACTTTGTGATGTAAATCTATGCTGTCGGAAGTAATATTTGACATGGCGTGTCCGCAAAGACAACATGGAAAATTGTGTTTGATATTACCCTATCATACATTACTATTTCAAAACAATTTTGAAATACAAAGAAATGTACTATTTAATTTTTCCAGCTTGAAGTGATGTAAATGAATAAACGAGAATCGAAATACCACGTTACAAATAAATAAATAAATATCACTCATAAGTCTTTATTCTGTCTNATGTTTCGAGAAATGTTTAGACGGGCGAACAGATGAGTGGAACAGCGTTGATCTGTACGAATGAAAAGAGACATTGGTATTTTAACAAAATCAAAATTCGCCTAACGAAAATAATGATTAAAAAATTTAAAACCGCGCTTTCTGAAAGTATTATGCGCAGTCGGAATATGAACAAACACGCTAAGTTGAGATGAATAGAAGTGACGAAACTAGAAATTAATTCCCCACCAAAATAGTACCTGGATGGCAGTATTGAGTTTCCGCTATTGATTCCGCTACTCAATCCTCTGCTTCAATCTCTGATATTCGTTATTGCGTTTTAACCAAGTGGTGTAACTAGCATCCATTGCACTCGGACATTGCCCGGGGGTCCCCTATCTGTGGAAGTAATAGTGGGGGGGGGCGTCTTCATAGTTTTTAACTGTTTGCGAAGAAAGAATTATCATTCAAACAGAAGAATTTTGATTAATAAAAACATAATTTTACGTAATCTAGTCATAGTTAATCAACGATTATTTTATAAGCTCAATTTTTACTAATTGATCATTTTACGCAAAATTACTTGAAAAATTCTATGAATCAAGAGAAACAAACTGGTTTCAGGTGTTTTATCCATCGAATATGAGGTTAGAAATGATTTAAAAAAACAGAGTAAATCAGTTAGTTAAAACATTCTGTAAAACGAAAGTATGAAAATATAAATGTATCATTAGCTCTTTTGTACAATTACCGTGTTTAAGATATTACGGTGTGTAAATATTATTAAATTAAATTAAACTAAAAATAAATTATTCTTCCGATCNATTCTGTTTAATCGTTAATAATAAACTAGATGTTAATAATGTCAATATTAAATTACTGAACAGTTGCTAAGATACGTTGTATTTTTTACTTAAAACATTCCTAAAATATATTTCTAACAGTAACTATATATTAAAATACTTGAAACTTCGGTCACGTTGGGGCCCCTATCTACATTTTGCCCGGAAGCATCGATTTGGATACAGTTACGCCAGTGGTTTTAACATACTTTTATGAATACTGCTCCTCCGTAAACCATACGACGCTGGATCGCAGAAAAATGAGAGAAATCCGTCTCCCCTTCTCCCTCTCTTTATCACGTCTCCCTCCTCTCTCCTTCTCACCCGTCTGAGGTGGCGGGGGGGGGGGGGCAGTTAATCGAATAAGNTGTACAGTGGAACGTCTCTCAATCGGTCTTCTCGAGACCGAGATCCTGTGACCGGATAATCCGAAGTTCTTCCCCCCGTCAAGAATCGATTTCTGTCAGGTTATCTCGATTAAACAAAAGCAAACAAGACGTCGTTTTATTGTATCGAACACGAAGAAGAGTTAATTGGTAGAAAATCTGTCGAATGTCGATATTGACTCATAGAAAAATAGAATCGAAAGCAAGAGGGGAATCAAACTAGCAATCAATCTGCGCCCCACCCCTCGTTCTGCCCGACAGACACAACACAAACACGTCGCTGCACTCTCCAACCAACCAATGAGTCATCGCGTGTAAGCGCTTGTATTTCTGATAGAGAGAAGAAAAGAAAAGGTTCGACGGCATGGGACCAGGTGAGAGCGATCTACAGTACAACACACTCCTCGCATTCCCTTCTGATGAGTGATGTACTAAGAGATGAATTCATGATGAATTATAGGGATGATCGAGTGACTGAGGAAATGAAACCAGTTTCATGCTTCAAAAAAAAAAGTATGTATTTTTGCTCAAATTTCTTCCGTCTCTGGTTGTCTACAGTGATCTTGTCTCATTGTCTCAGACGGGTGGTGTACTAGTCAGCTCCCCTGCGATCAAAGCAGAGGTCTCGGATTCGATTCTTACCTCGTCGCTATTTTTATCCGGCCGAAAGTTGTCACCAAGGGATATCACCGTATCACCAAATTCATTCCATCGACCCTGGTTTTCCTCCGGTTTTCCTCCGGGTAGAGACGGATTTTTTTTACAATCTCTAGACTCTTGTCTATTGAAATAAAAAATCTTGAATTTTCCGTTATTATACGATGTATAAACAATGCTTTCCGAATAACCTATAGTTTGATAATAATACGTATTTCTGAAATAACTATTTTGTGTTTTATAAAACAGAAATTCATTGGTATTATGTTAATATTATAACACGTACCGAACTATTTTTATTCTCAGGAGTAAAGTGAAGCTGAAATGTTAAATCCTTAGCGTCTGCCTTAACAGAAATCCTTGCCTTGATGGGAATCGATAGGATTACGTCTCTCCCTCCCTTCTCTAGAGACTAAATTGGTTCCACGTGGTCAAACGCTGTTTCATACTTTTGCTCACTTCGACCGTAGATTTATGACCATACCACATTCGTCGTCGCCAACAGTACCACAATAATCCAATAAAATTTAGGAATTCAGTAAAGGAAACTGTAAACCTAGAATATATAATATAACTGAACCTTGGTAGACGATGCGGGATGTTATCAGTCTAATTTATCTCCTCAGCGACGGCCTTCGCCAGCAACTGGCGCTCCTTGAACCTCTGTTCACATTCAAAGATTACGATTCGTTTCTCAAATATTTGTAATATTAAACAGGACCACAAGTGTTTCACGTTACTCGTGAGGGAATATTAGAAACTATACTTTACGGGACAAATACTTCACCCAGAAAGAAAGCTCAACTTTCCAGAAGAAACTCCCCACCTTCAATATAAGGTATCACGTCCGCGTCGTCATCTATTCACGAATCTTCAAAATATTCATCGAAGAAATTGTGCGATGATGAGAATTATTTTGGGAATTTAAAACTTGGTAATAAATTTAGATTCTCGTTTGACTTTTGTTGTTTGAGGAAGAAGTACTTTAGCGTCGGTCACGTGACGCGTCGACCGTCTCTGACGTGGAACAGGATTTTCCGTAGTTCGTTTGTGGAATTATTCTTTTAAATGTCGCGTTAGGTTCGAAAATCTTTCAATCATTGCCTCTCCGTTTTCTTTCGCTATGTGAAGCCGATAATGATGTCAAAAAAAAACAACTTAACGTATCATTCCTCCATCCATAATTTTATAATGTGATGCAAAAGCTTCATTATTTGGGTGATTTCCGTGCTACTTTTACATCCGGAGAAAGCGACCGCACTCCCCTTTTCCTTACGCAACTCTTATGTGACACGTTGCGTCAACTTCCGCTTCGGCGGAGATCAAAGAACGAGGCAAACGATCGTTTCCTCGCGCTCTCAAACATTTTTTAACAACTCATTCAAGAATCTCATGAGCGAAGTTCCGAGGGAATTATTTCCTTCCCACATAAACAACGTACCGCAGAAATAGAATTTCGAATTATATATATCTGCCCAGGAATATAAAAGACATTATGAAATTGAATATCTTCAAATCCGTGGTTAAAAACTATCTCCTGCACCAGTGCTTCTACACTGTAAAATAATTTATTGATTTTAATAAAAGTTAAATTCGTCTTGTACTTTATCACGCCATTGCTGTAGCACTTTTTAAATAACTTATAACAATTTCAAAAACTATTTTCTTGCATGATTGTGTTGTCTTATGGCTCATATTAATTTAGTTTTATGTGTACTCAACATTGGCACGTTTGTGTACATAAATTCTGTAGCCCCATCCTGGCCCGGGTTTTTCTCCGGTTTTCCTTCGGGTAGAGGCGGATTTATCATACAGGTTCTCTAGGCTTTGTCTAGGGGCGGGTCTATTGTAACAATAAATCGTGAATTTAGTGTTATTTCAATTTTTAAGCACTATACTCAGAATAATCTATAGTTCGATAATAACTTACATGTAATTTTTTGCTTAAAATTACAAACATATTGACATTCTATTAGTATTATAACTCGCAGCTAACTTTTTATCTTATCTAGGAATTTTTGCTGAATTTTTTGAATCCGCCTCTGCCTTAGGGCCCTTGATCGGAATTGATGGGATGGTCCCTTGCTTGCTTCCGGAGAGTAAATTAGTTTATTGTCCTCCACGTGGTCATACGCAGTTTGTACTGTTTTTTGACAATAAATTTATTATTATACATGCACAAGAAAAATAAATAACCACTTCGTATTTTTGTGGATCTTAGAGTCATTTTAGACCTGATAACCAAAATTTATTTATTTTCTTACGTAGTCATGTTTACGTCATAAGAGACATTATATCGTCTCGTAAGTCCTGTGTTCTCTTGTCGTAGAGCCTGCTCAATAGTGCCGCGCAGGTACGCCACTACATTTTTAGTGCTGCTTTAACGTCAGACATCCAATCTGTGAAGGAGCGAAATACCTCGTATCTTTCTTTAATATCTATCATAGAACGTGATATTTCCGTTATCAACTTACTTCTCTTCATCTTCTCCTTCCTTCAGCGTAACACTCACATTCCCACAATGCATCACCTACACGTCTCTTCAGATACCTTTTCGAACTGTCATAAATATAAAAAAATGTTAACCAAAATAATTAGGTCCCATTTCATTTGATTGTATAGACATTGTTCATTCAGTATTTGGACATATTTGTAGACGAGTACATCATTATATCAAAAGGTGCTTTCGTAAAAATGAACATATTATTAGTTATGTTTCATCTTGGAGTACTTAGGTACTGCTTTAAAAAAAAAATACAATTACCGAGTACATGGTTTAGAATTTTCACAATTCTTCTTCATAATTTATCGAAGTGATATAATTTTCACAGTCAGGACAATTAATTGCGTTGTTTACATTCAAAATTAAAAACAAAACCTTGGGGATTGTTCGTAGGTTACGTAATGACCCTGGGGGAATGTGGGGGGTGCATTTTAGAAACCGTGACGCACAATTTGGTATTTCATAGGTGTTTGAAAATTGTCTCAATTTACGCTAGAATTAAGTCTTGAGATCCCTTACGCATTCTCTGTCACGGAGAGGAGGCAGGTCTTGTGACGTCACGTTCAGGAGGGGTCCCGCAAGGGACTGGGAGGGGGTAAAAATTCTCGAAAGTCGCGTGACGTAATTTATGAACCATCCCTTAATAAAATTTGCTCCGATCTTTTAACTGGTATTAAATCCCTTCCTCCTTCGCTTTAAATTGGACAGAAGTTGAGTGAGAGAGTTGTGATCACGTGTCGTAGAATAAAGTGGTTTAACGAGGAGAAATAAATCAGAATTCATCAGATTCCCGATTCAATGTTTCCTCATGTGGTGAGTGAATTAATCATGAAACCCTCCAACATCACCCAACTTCACCCCCCAGGGGACTTATATCTAGTAAGTACGTGTTTGGCGAACACGGGGCCCCGAGCTGAGTCTGGCATTACTTCCACTTACTTGTGCCATGCTCCTTCCTTTCTCTTTNATCTAGTAAGTACGTGTTTGGCGAACACGGGGCCCCGAGCTGAGTCTGGCATTACTTCCACTTACTTGTGCGAGGCTCCTTCCTTTCTCTTTCCTGTCCTTCCTCTTGTTCTTTTCGATCCCGATGCTATTAAGGCTAGGGTATCTTTCATTTTCCTCATTCCTCTCATTTTTGGTTGTATCCCTCATTTTTTGTCCCCCTCTTGTTATGTGCCCCCCCTCATTGTAGTCCCCCCTCCATTTGATGTATTTTGTGAGATATATTTTTGGTGTGTTGTAGATCAGGAGGGTTTTTAGTGGGTAGGGTTGAATCATTCGACGTATGTGTAGTGTGTATGGAAACGCATCTGGTCCTCTCTAACACTTGAAATTCCTTACGAAACCACTGTAGCCACATCCTCCTCATATAAGTTTCTAAGAAGAATATTTAAATGAAATGAATTACGCGTGTTTGCCTGTAAGCGAAAATGTTTATATGTGAATATACATAAACACATGTGCTCCATGTCATTAATTAATTCTTTAAATGTAATTTCTGTCACGTTGTCATTATTTTCTAACGATTTTTATACCGCGTGTGCGGTCGTGTTTTATAGATATTTGGGCGCTTGACTCGTTAATTAACTTACGTTATTATTCTAGTTTCCTTGTGCCTTTTTTTATCTTCCGCCGAACATCGTCCACTTGTAGAGATAAATTATTGTTACTATTAAAAATATTGAAGTAATTATGTTGAAAGCGTACGACGGAAATAATTAATAAATTTGTGTAACATGTTTTCGTATCAGGGGTCATTTTTCGAGTATCCTTTCTATTTTATTGTTATCATCCTTTTAAATTCCGTTTCTAAACTTATTTTATCGCCGTGCTTTTTGTGCATTTAATAGCGTAAATGGTTTTCGTTCTTTCGTATAGTTATACACAATTTTTTTATAAATTGCTTTTAGCACTCCAAGTAACTTTTGGTCAACTTCATTCGCAAATCTTGAATCGAACATTGCCCTGGAAAGTGTCTTGTTTCTTCCGTTCTTGTAGCAAAGAGGTCATCAGAATATCTTGACCGAAAGACAAAATAAAGGCTATGGGGGATACGTGTGCTCTCTCTCTCTCTCTGTCCTTATCGCCATCGAATTCACCTCACAAGCTATAACTAGTGACGAGGTCATTTGAAACCCACTTCTTCCAAATACAGTAATCGAAGTCTCCATGTGACCCTTTGGGGGAACCACATTCCTCTGTAGCAGCCGCTGGCAGTTAATCAATAAACTGCTTGGCTTCGCTGCGAACTGCAACGGCCTGCGTTGCCCTTCCGTTCCCAACGGGTACCCGCTGCTGCTATCATCTCCAAGGCCTCAAGGTCAGCAATGCTCGGAGGCAGACGTAATAGAAGAATACGTAATAACAATAATAAGAAGTCAAAAATAATAAATCATCGTCCAGATATCTAAGAAATACGAAGACACGCGCACGCGGTATAAAATGGTTAGAAAATTAGTACAGTAGGTAACAACGAGAAAAAAAATTACATTTAAGAAATTGATTATCTACACGAGGTCCGTATGTGTGTATATTCACATACGTACACAAACACCTCTTCGCTTACAAACAGTCACAGACACATATTCATACGTACAAGGATTCATACTCATATGTGCAGCAATTGAATGTATAATTCAAAAATATTTAGAGAAGTTCCAGTAACTGAACAACCAAAGTATTGTAAAAAAAGATGATTCCTACTCCTAAGACAGATTATGGGAAAAGAAGGCGAAAAATTTAAGAAGGAAGCTAACTGGACTTTGGTTTTAGGATAATTGTTTGTTTCTTCTGTATTTGTGTATGAATAAGGACTTTAAATTAGAAATGAAATGCGGAGGATGCAGCTTCAGTTGTTTAGTACCGAAAAAATACCCCTTTTTGTCATTCAAGATAGGAAAAAAGAAAACCGTAAAAATAAAAAAGAACTGCTCTTTGCTATAAATAGTGGTTTTCTGACTTTTTTGCAACAGCTAAGAAACGGATTTGACCCTACGACATCACATTTTATAGAGTTTATGAAGTCTTACTACTTACTTATTTACCTTTTTTGTCTAGGATCAATGCCCAAGTCACTAGGTCAAAAAACATGAATAATTGCTGCTAATTGCTTTTTTAATGTAAAAAAAACTGACCACCTCTACGGTCCTTCAAAAGATGACGAGACTTCGTATGTTACACCATAACACACATTACGCCCAAACTTGTTAAATTTCTTTCAACTTTACTATTCCGTCGATTCCCCATGGCATCGTCTATCTTCTGATCCCCGTCCCCTGCACGCATCCTAGAAGTCGTGCAAAGGAAATTAAATCTATTTCGATGCGCCAGGAAAAACGAGATTTTGACTTTTCTGGTGAAGAATTAGTGGATTTTTTAAATTTCAATTGTAGTTACGAAAATTTTGATTGGTCCAAATATTTCACATCATTATACTAAAAATTCAAGTGCTTGGTGGCGGCGTGAAACTAGGTGCGTCTTTAGGCGTATGTCGAATATTTTAAGAACCCGCTATAAAAATTAGTTTTTATGGGAATATGGTCATAAAAATTGAGTTGAAAATCGTTTTCTATCACCATTGGTAGAAAATTTGCAATATGAAAATATTTTAATGTAGTTTATACTCGTAAGAAATGTATGTGATTGAGCTACATTTATTTCCTTATAACAGTTTCTTACGAAAAATAATAATTAAAATGTATTAATATCCAATTTTTTAAAAACTTTTCGGATTCACCAGAATAGGTGCCCTAAGTCTGTGCCCTCTCGGATCGCGCGTAGTAACTGCTCTGTCGCTATGATAAGAGACAGTTTCGCACCGGAAGAAAAAACTATCTTTTAGAGTAATTGGATAGACCAAAACTAGAACTTTCTGTTCCGTTTCACGAGAGGGAACTACACAACTTGGCTTTTTGCAATTAACTTGCGTCAGTTTCGAAGCATCGATCACAACCAGCCATTGAATGCGATGACGTTTCAATCCTCGGACTCAATTCACCACTGAAATGCGAATCAGCAGACTACGAGATTGAATATATTTTCTTTTAATTTGTCATATTCTCTTCTTGTGCGAGATTGTTCGAACACAAATGAATTAATAGTACAATCCTTCGTTCTATCGACTTTAAACGTTCACCCTAGAGTATATCATCTTTAAAACATCCTGTATGCCCGTCCCACAACAGTCCCCGAAGGTGCCCAAGGGGTTCGCGGAGGGTAGAGCTCCGCAATTTCTCGGTTATAAGAGGAGGAGATGATGATGATGATGATAATAATAATAATAATAATAATAATAAATAAATTTATTGTCAAAAACAGTACAAACTGCGTATCACAACGTGAAGGACAATAAACTAATTTACTCTCCGGAAGCAAGCAAGGGACCATCTCATCAATTCCGATCAAGGGCCCTAAGGCAGAGGC
>NNCF01133785.1:37739-48775 GCA_002313205.1 Laupala kohalensis
ATAGTTTGACAACAATACGTACTTCTGAAATAACTTATTTTTTGTATTTTATTAAATACGAACTTGTCGGTATTCCATTAATACAATTACATGTACCAAACTATTTTTATTCTTATCTTGGAAGTAAAGTGGTGAAATTTTTCAATCCTTCGCCTCTGCCTTAGAGAATCCTTGATCGGAATTGCTGGGATGGTCCCTTGCTCGCTTCCGGAGAGTAAATTAGTTTATTGTCCTCCACGTTGTCATACGCAGTTTGTACTGTTTTTTGACAATAAATAATTTATTATTATTATGTTTTTTGTTATAATTCTTTTATTATTTGAATCACCTGACGACTTAAAAACGTTGTAAGTTGTTATCCAAAATTGTAAATTATTCGTCCATAAAATGTGGAAAGTCTTTCATTATTTAATTAATTGATTCACACCGAAATTGGCACATGTCCAGGGAACAATTCCATCGAACCAGCGTTGATGGGAAACTCTGTTGACACTTACCATGTGAATGTTGGCAGCTCAAAAATATATTTAAAGCGTACGCTTCTGGTTTTCACTAAACGATAAAAAATAAAGGAACAAAAAAATAATGATAATTTGTCTGTAGCCGTCCATAGCCAAGAGCTACGGAGCTAATGTCAGGTGTTCTGATGTTTTCAAGACGATTAAACAAGGAATCTCTACCTTTATCTGTTATCGTGCGAGGCACTGATATTCCGTAGATTAAATGGAATGAAGGACAAAAATTACATACATTTTATATTTTATTCACGTTAAATCTTGTGAAATGTTGTATAATTATAAATATAAACTTCATTGTCAAAAAAGCAGTTACAAAAGGCGTATAGACCATGTGTGGGATAATAAAAAAAGTTACTCTCCGGAAACAAACAAGGGACCATCCCAACAATTGCGATCAAGGGCTGAAGGGTGGATTTAATACTTAAAAAAAAAAAATTCCGTACTGNGACATAACGTGCAGTGAAAATTCGAGATTAATAATAATAGAAGTAATAAATGACATTACCACCAAAGTTATTGTTGTATTTGTAAATGGGAAGGAAATGTAGCAAAGTGCTATTGAAGCATATTTACATGGAGCGATAAGAGGTGGTAGGTCATTGTTAGTAGATGGGTTTGCCAACAACTTGGCCCACATGGAGAGTAGAAGTTGTTAATAACAGTAAGAGTTATTGATACTCGGAGGAGGTGGGTAGAGGAAGGAGGGTTCAGTTTTCAGTAGTCTATATGAACTGGGATATTAATATGAAAAGCTACAATGTGTTTTCACGCTACCGGAGATCGAACCCGAGGTGACTTGATGTAGAGGAACAACGCGAACGAAGACCGGAGAGACCTTTTGGTTATTTTGAGAGAATAGAGAATTAATGAGGATCATTGCGGCACTCCCAGAGCCACAAACCTCAGTTTTGGATGTAGACTGTTTTGTGTTTGTAATCCGAGAGATTTCCAACCCACTTGTGATTTCGTTCCAGTCTTTATGACTCCATTTCGGAGAGTGAGGAAGCTGTGACGTGAGTGAAAGTTCGTAAGGAGGAAGGAAGGAAGGGAAGAAGGGAGGTTACGCAGCCAGAGGCGATGACAGTCTTCCATCACTTTCTTCATCTTCTTCATCGCTTCGTTATTCCAAGACTCTGTCGTCACGATTATGGAACAAAAAAACACACTTAAGCGCTAAAAGCGCTTCTGTGGAAATACGATTCGCATATCGTGAGGAGACGATTTTTTAAATTTCAGTTTTGATGCGGAGATGTCTTGTCTTGTTGATGCAACAAGGAAGTCTAGAATTTTTATGTGTCATCATCGTTATGGTATCTTCACGAATCTGAAATTGTAATGCCGGAGAAGAGAGATTTTTCACGTTTTGCGTTAGGAAAAACGCTCGTATGAGCTTCAGTGAAGAAGTACAAACAAACTGGAGGGTTTCGTGAGATTATTATATTGTTGTTTGTGTCATTTGGCCCTGTGCTCTTCCACCGAACCGTTAGACTTGGGTGAGGGAATTGGGAAGGAGACATGTCAGGGAACTTGTCTGGAGTAGGTGAGGGAAACCCCAGCAGAAAACTACTCCTAGTTGGACCGAGTAGAGTTTGAACCCTTGCGAAGACTGTACCACTAGACCACCGCAGTCGGTATCTTATAATGCCTTCTCATCATTGTGCCAATCATCTCACGGTAATTAAGGGGGTCTGAAGAAGGAGGTTGCTGTCCAACTATTTTTTTAATGACGGAATTTTCTACTTCTCATTTTTTAAAATTCTTTTGCAGTCTGTATGTCTTTTTAATTTTATCGTTTCCTTATAGTTTTGCTAAAGATTTTTTTCTCTCTGATACATTTCTCGACAAGAAATGGATTGAAAAGAACATATCTGGCACATCTCTCGCACATTTCATAATAGAGTTGACAGATGATATTTTTTTTTCAGAAATTATATGCCAATTAAGAAGAACCCCGCAATTTCACGCTCTAAAAAATGTCCTGTCGCCACCTTCTCTTCTCTTCCCGTCTCTTATTTCTAGTTCCCCGAAAGAGAGCAGGTGAATTATCGCATACTTTGTACACATAATCAATCCCATGCATGAACGTTACGAAGTATTTCTCCAAAATATCGTCGCTACTTTCTGCCATTATCTGCTTACCCTCCTCCACATTGCGCCTGAGACCCGAGAAATGTGGGTGACAGAAAAAAATCGAAATTTTTTAGCATATGTAAAGGAAGGAAATTTCAAAATAATATTTCGAATTCTTCCTAATCGTTCTCGATGTTTCCTTCAGTAGAAATCTTTTCTTCCGTAAAAAGCTCCTATTCTTACCATAACTTTCGATCAGGTGAACATGGTGACGAGCCGGGAATCGAACCCGGGACTCCCGCAATGATAGTTCACCACTACATCCCCCCAGACCTAAACCCCGGAATTCCTATTCTTATACATGATTACAAATTGAATTCTCCGCGCCTGTCTCTTCCTTGTTAGATCAAAGAAACTGTTTTCTCTTTCATTTTCTCTTTGCTGCCAAATTGCCCAACCGACCAAATGCCTATTGCAGAAGCAGCAGTAGGCACGTGTTACCCCCTACCCCTTTCCTCAAGCCCCTCCACCCCCTTCACATGCTGCTAATACAGAATTTCCGTATGCGTCACTCGTCCTCTTATCACGAGGTGGATTATTATTATTATTTTTATTCGGTTCTCTCAACTTGTGTTGGTTTTTCTCCCAGCATGGTTTATTAAATCAAGTTCTGCTGGGACGAAGAATCTATTTCAGGTCCAAGAACTTTCTGGTGATGTGGGCTGAGGACAGAAGGACGCAATGTTTGCAATCTACGTATTATATTGGTGTTGATTTTGAGTTTATTTTAAAATGGAATAAACTAGGGATTGGGGCTCTAGTCCTAGGGTAGACAAAATGATGGGCACTATGATCACTCCTTGAACAGTCCAGAGATTTTTTCCTCCAAAGGCTAGTTGTTGGTATTTTCATATTTTGTCGTTCTTTGTTCTTTTATTATTATTATCTGTTTGAAAGTATCTAAATTTATTTGGGGTAGTTGATTTGAGTTTATTGCTTTCGTCAGGTTACGTGAATTTAAATGAGTTTCTGTTGTTATTTCCATCCTTCTCATGAATTCTTTAGTGATGTGTTCTTTGACTATTGTGTGTTCTGTTCTATTTGTTTGCATTACACCCACGTATTTATTCACTTCATTAGTTTCTATTTGTTCTATATCTTTATCTCTTCCTGTAGTGTTCTGTGTTCTCTCTTTAACTTTACCAGGAACAAGGTTTTGTAATTTACATTTATCTATTCCAAATTCCATTCTGATGTCATTGCTGAATTGTTCTATAATTTTCAAGATCTTTTTTAAGACTTTCTGCATTTCTTGCGTAAATTTTGATGTCATCCATGTACATTAAGTGTGTGACACCGTATTCGACATTTCTGTTTTTGATATTGAATCCTGAACTCTTCCCTTGTTGTTTGAGGATAGTGGATAAAGGGTTTAAAGCTAAGCAAAAGAGTAATCCACTGATTGAATCTCCTTGAAATTATTATTATTATTATTTCAATATAAACAACAATCTCACTCTGTTTGTCTATTTTCATTAAAATTCTATTCTATGTGTATGTGAATTAAAGACAACAAAGCCAACATTAAAAACACATTAAAGATAATGTAAAACTAAAGAAAAAAAGTAATATTGTAGATGAAATTCTTTGCAAAAATTGCAATAGAAAATATGTAGGTCAAAGAGCATAAAAGGAAAATTGTTAACATGAATGATAGAAACAGTGGCATGGTAAAACATTGTAAAATGAATTCTCATAAAATGTATTTTGAAAATATAAACGTATAGACAATGAAAACAACACTTTCGAAAGATTGATTTCTGAGATCTTTACACATGAAAACGTCGGAAAATGTCAATTCCCTAAATAGAAACAAATGTATTCGCTAATAACTATGACAATGTATTTTATATTATGAATTTAAAATAAATTAGACAACTTTTCCTCTTCAAAGAATGTAACCTTAAATTTAATTTATTTTATTTTAAGACAAATGTGATAATAAATTTAATAAATTTTAAATAGTTGTTATGTGTTTCAACAAAACACAGTTGGCACAAATGTACTCGTATCAACAGAGGTCACTAGGGAACTCTTCTCTCGCAGAACTTTTGGTCGACAAAAGGTGATTGAATTCGTCAGCGATCTGATTTTACGATATGAACTTCAAGCTTATTGTAAAAATTTTATGTAATCTAAAATAGAAATCTGGAAAAGTACTGATAATTCAGGTATGTAAATTATAACCTTATATTGTTTGGAATATAATTGAGATTTATTGTGAAATGAGAAACATTATATGTAATATCCACCATATTTATGTACTAATGTAACTTAATTCCTACATTAACTTATAGCCCTGTTGATGATGCTAAACAGCAACGAAACGTCAGCAACATTACAATAAATGTTAATAAAATGAAGTTAAGTGAAAATAATTGTCCATAATTTAAAAAAAACGCATATCCAATTTACATAATTAAAGAAAATAAAATTATTTATACTTTACTGATTAAATAAAAACGTTTCGAAGCTATGATTGAGACCTCCTCTCCAGATTCATTATTTCCTTGTTCTGCTACCACTCACATTAAGTGTTGATATTTTGGTAATAAAAATTATTGTCATTACCACTAGTCAAATTCTAAAACGGTAACGTCTTTGTAGATTTATGATAAAGTTCAATATCAGCCATATCTTTCAGTGGCCTCGTGCATCATGTTTGTTAGAGTGTCAACCACACTTTGCCAAAAAGGACCTTATCATTCGGGAATCGTTCTATTTAATTCCCTGCCCAAGAATATTAAAGATATTATGAAACTGAATCTCTTCAAATCCGCGGTTAAAAACTACCTCCTGCACCAGTGCTTCTATTTATTGATTTTAATAAAAGTTAAATCCGTCTCGTACTTTATCATGCCATTGCTGTAGCACTTTTTAAATAACTTATAACAATTCAAAAAATATTTTCTTGCATGATTGTGTTGTCTTATGATTCATATTAATTTAGTTTTATGTGTATTCAACTTTGCCACGGTTGTGAACATAAATTCTGTAATTCCATCCTGGTGAGGGTTTTGCTCCGGTTTTCCTTCGGGTAGAGGCGGATTTCTTATATAGGTTCTCTAGGCTTTTGTCTAGGGGTGCGTTTATTGAAACAAGAAATCGTGATAGTGTTATTTCAATTCTTATGATTTTTTAAACACTATACACAGAATAATCTATAGTTCGATAATAACTTGTACATGTACATTTTTTGCGTTTAATTACAAACATATTGACATTATATATGTATTATAACCCGCAGCTAACCTTTTATCTTGTCTAGGAACTTTTGCTGAAATTTTTTGAATCCGCCTCTGCCTTAGGAATTGCCCTTGATCGGAATTGATGGGATGGTCCCTTGCTTGCTTCCGGAGAGTAAATTAGTTTATTGTCCTCCACGTGGTCATACGCAGTTTGTACTGTTTTTTGACAATAAATTTAAATTTAGAATTCATTTGAACATACGAGAATGGAAGAAATCGAAACTATAAAGATGATTTATAAACCTTGAAGTGATAAGATCTCTTAAATTCATATTAAATTCAATTTTTAATTTATGTTGATGAGGGAAGATGGATTGTATCTTCTGCAGGGTTCTTCCTTTTATTTGTTCAGTTTCTTTGGTTCAAGTTGGTTCAAATATTCATTCGCCTAACTGGAAAAAAAATATAGAGTTGTTGGCCATTGAAGTAAATTGGCATTAAAACACCATCTTTACTTATGTAAATATGTCACTTAAATATGTCGAAATACCAAAGTTTTAAAGGGTTCTAATGACCTTGGTGTATGCGAGTCCTATAACCCCATTAAAGAAAACCTAACGTTTATTAAATATTTGTGAATTTAGTTTAAAATTTATGAGCAGAAAATCAGAATACCTCCAAATATAAGACGAGGTGACTTCCGATGTATTTTAGTTGATAGTCGAAAGTCATCATTTTCGTACACGAGAATCAATCCCTATTCTTCAGACATCGTTTTCTCTTAACAGCATTATCCTCTTTTTAACAATCTATTAGAAGGCTGTTGTTTCGGAAAGGAAAAACCACAAAGTGTTTGTTCACTGAGATCGACTTCAATTACGGACAATTGCAACCGTATCTGCAACCTCACCCGTTATAAGGAATCATATTGTGGGGAAATCCACTATGACGTCACGTGCAGCGTAGTGAAAGGGCGCTGCGGTTGGAGTCTCGCTCAGCGTAACAGGTCAAGAAGCAAATGCACTACACATCTACTACTTGCGGATACTTTGATGATATTTTTCACAGCGGCCTACTTAAGGTATATCGTGAATCGCGTTCACTGAAGTCAAGTTTCCAACTACTCTCATAACTTGGAAATATTCACCAAAGCAGTTGTAATCAATAATCCATTTTACTTGTTTTCACTGTCAGACGAGGACAATTATTTTTTTGTGATTCTTAAAACTTCATAATTAATTTAGACTCCTTCGTTTGACTCCTTCTTTGACAAAAGAGTCGCATTGTCTTCAGTCACGTGATGCGGCTGCCATTTCCGTTAGAACAGTATTTTCCACAGTTTTTGGCGAATTCTTCTTATAAATGCCGCGTAAGGTATGAAGATCTTAACATCATTCCATCCATTTGCTGTGTTTTAGCAAGGTTTTTTTTCGCTATGTTAATCCGCTACTTTTGCCAGAATACCAAAAAACCACGAACCCGCGAAAATTTCTCCATAAAATCCATAATAATTTGAAGTGAAATAATTGAAAATTGTGTGCCATAAGGGGATGAACATTCATTTGCCACTGGATAGAGAATGGTTCAAACTATCATTTAAAGCATTTTTGTGGGTACTTAAGTCTTAATATTTTAATGTCCTCTCTCTTCTTTCCCGTCCTTCTGTTCTTTGAAGACAATTTAGAAAAGTTATACAACAGAGTGGAATCAAAGTTAACTCCATGATTCCACTCTGTTGTATTCTATATGAAATAAAATAGATGTCTATTTTTCATAATAAATAAAAACAGTATTAATTTATTAATCAAAGTAAATACTATCATATTATAATTATTGTCACCTTTTAAGTATTTTTTTTTGCTTGATGACTCCAATAGGGTCGAAAACGCTTTAGATTTATTAATAAACTAATACTGCAAGAAATCTTTTTATTTCATATATTTTAGAACAGGTTCTATGTGGCAAAAGTACTTCAATATTTCTTATGTGCAGTGCTTTATTCTAAGGTTGAATCAAAACTGAATTCTAAAACAAAACTTTTTTAAACAAATTCAAAATTTGTCTTCTTATTCAAGTAATGAAAAAGGTATTAAAATTATAAGTAAATAGAGAAGCGTATTCTCTGTTCTATTTGTTCTAATTATCTATTCACTAAAATTGTCAATTCGAAAACATCCCCCGTGTGGGGATTTTGGTGATATTACAAGTCACTTTCCTATTATTTGAATTTTATTTTTTATTCATTTCTGAAGTTTTATTTAGTGTATGGATCCACAGTCTTTTGGATTGTCTAAAAACGTTCATATATTTTTTTAATAATTGTCTTGATTCTGCACTATTTAGTGAACAGATACATATCTGGGTATTGAGTGAGTAACGCAAAATTTATTTAGTTAATATTAATTTTTGGTAAAATGTACTTTGTGTTAGCGTTCTTAATTCGAGAATGTAAGATAGAAATTATTGAGTTAAAATTATTTAAAATGATATATCACCGAGCGAAGTTGGAAGCAATGTTGGTGGTTCCTGCTTTTGCGGAAACACATACGAAAATTGAGGTTAGAATTTTATGGCCATGGACCACGTCGGAAATCTTCTCCCGAATCTGGGTGTCGTGTGTGTATGAGCCCCTGCCTCGTATCAGAAAAATTCGTGACACTCGCAACAGACCCTGTGGTGATATACTATATGAAATAATAGTAAATGGACAGGATAGTGAAACAAGGGGAAAGGACCTGACCTAACCTAACCTTTACATTTGTAGATACATTTGTGGATTTTGCGCACAAAAATAATGAATGGTTGAAGCCAAATAGAGATGTGAAACCAATTATAATATGGCATGAAAATTTTAATATTTATCTAAGGGAGAAAAAAATACAAGTGATAAAGTTTACAAACGAAGGGAAAATATAGAACAGTGCGACATATTTTATGGGATTTTCCTCTAATTAGATATGATAGAAAATTTATGGATGAATATTTGCAGATGGATATGATAGACATAAGAAATATGTCCAAGTTGATTGAAACGCGAGGGAAATGTGAACATTTTGAAGTCTTCTGTGGGGGAAATAATGTTTATAAGAAGATTGAGGCGGCACTAATAAATAAGAAATACAAATAATGCAACAAACAGAGAAGTAAATAGGGAAAAGGGATTAAATAATAAAATTAAATAAATAATGCATATATGTGTAGTTTCTGCTTATTTTTGTGAATATGAATTGTGTTTATATAAATAGAAACGTAAATTTATCTTCTGTATCATGTTTCTTTTTGTGTTTTTTATGTCACCTGACGACGACTTCAAAAGAAAGGCGAAACATTGTGTGAGCTTTCATATCACAAAGTGTCACAAAGTATTCGCCCATAAAACGTTGTAAGTGTTTCATTATTTATTTAATTTGGTTTTATAATGGAAGTTATCTGCAGTAATGGTTTCGCTGTTTGGTGCAGGGGGAAGATGGGAAATTTATTTATTTATTTTTTAGGTAAAAGAGGAAACCGTGTGTGTGAGATGAGGATTCTCACCCTCTGATCCACTTCTCGGTTCACATGTTGGATAAATCGAAAGGCGAAGAACTCTCTCGCAGCACACGACGCGGAGGAGGTGGATTACGAGTCGCGTGAGCCGACAGCGTCTGTGGGTCGTGAGAAGATGGCAAACAGCTTCTACTACACTTCTCTGCACATTGCATTACATCGCACACAGCCTTCGCCATCATACTGCGTTACATCACCTCCTGTTCCCTTCCGCTTCTCAAGCCTTTGCTCTAAAACTTTGCTCCAGTTTCAACAGAAATTTCAATTTTCTCCTTAAGAGCTAGCGATGGTCCACGTTTCCTTCTTCTCCTCCTTCTCCTCCTTCCTCTTCTTCGCGGAATCGAAACTCATTGGCCTTCTTTTTAGCCCAGTATTCTCTCATACGCAAAACGAATGTGTCTCTTTTCGTTGTATTTTGTTTGGCTGTTTTCTTTTCCTCCTCGAAACCCCGTGGTTTAGTAATCTTTCTTATTATTTCACGATCTTTGGAGATCCTAATTCTTCAAGGTCCTTTTCTGTTTGTTTGTACCAATTCGGCCTGAAGGTTTTATTTTTCCAAAAAGTGTGGATCTGTTGGGATTCCAGTCTTTCAAAATGTCCCATAAATTGGATTCTTCGCATTCGTATTGAATCTGTAATGTTGGGAATTTGTTTGGAGATTTCCTCTTTCGTTTTCGGGTAATTTATTTCATTCTTGATTTTAGGGCCAAGGATTTTTCTCATAATTTTGCGTTCTTTAACTTCTAACTATTGTTTTAATGTTCTATGTTGAAGGTTAAGTGTTCGTGACACAGGTTCTCACCCTCCAACGTGGAAAGGCCGCCGTCGCCCCGACATATACGAGAAAATAGTCTGAGAAAATAATCGGTGCCACCCTGCGTTGCGTATATAAATGAGGAGATTATTTTATGTTTCGTCCTCTTGATACTCTTTCTTTGTTATTGATACTCTTCTTCACGGTTATTGCAATTTTTGATATATTTATCAAACTTCAATGCCAACGATGAAACGTCAGGAACGTCGTAGAGAATACAAAGTATCGAAATTTCTGGTGCGTAAAGTAAAAGGTCCCGCGTGAGGGGAGGGGTTTAAAAGCTCTAATTAGTTCCTTTGAAATAGAAACCTTTACATTCGAGATGGAAATGCGCTGCTGTGAAAAGCTGATGACAAGGAAAACGGAAAACGGGCCACGGACAATTTGTCTTCGTCTGTGACGATGTGCCAACGAAGTGAAATTTCTATGTTTGTACTTTGAGGTAAACATGAAACCATCAGCACCCGGAAACAAATGAACAATATATAGGTTTTTGGAGGAAGAACATTTTAACAGGCTAATCATATCGAAATATTGGTTTGGTTATTTATTATGAAAATTACGAAAACGGTATTATGTTACCCGATATATTACCCTTCTTTTGTTCCTTTTCCTGGTTTTCTCGTAATATTACTTATTGTTCGTCAGCCTCTTTTAAATTAAAGTTTTTAGCTAAGGCCTCGTTTGTTTTAGGTGTAAAAAGTTGATTGAATCTCCATTTTCTTTCTGGGTAATGAATTTTCCATTTGAAGAACATTTCGATGTAAACGTCTCGAACATTTTTGGAAATTATTAGTGTACTTTTTTCTAACATATTTATTATTATTATTATTGTTTTAT
>NNCF01133785.1:58084-68475 GCA_002313205.1 Laupala kohalensis
GAGTCATGTTGGCTCTCCCTAGTGCGTAACTGCATTTTCCCTACCTGTACAAGTTTTTCGGGCTCCAATGACCTTTGATGTCGACATGAGCCGTAAAGCCCCACAAAAAAAAATCATTTTTTGATAGTTGCCCATACACCACAACTACCAAGTATAAAAGCAAGAAAACAATGAGATCATAGTACGTAGCTTTTAAGAAACGCATCTTCGTTAAACACCAGAGGACGGAAGTTAGAATTTTTTTTCTCTGACAAACGGGAACGAAGGAAACAATTCGGGAAATTAATCGGAAGATCTCGTGAAAAGTCATTTTATCTTTTTACAGTTCAGGAAACTTTATTTTCCTTTCCTGACTGCGCCTGGGAAGAAGAAATTGTAGTATCACACGGTATCCTTTGACTTTCATTAAAACTCTTCTCGCGTTGATCCGGACCCGATTCCACGAAGAGTGAGACGTTATACTGTGTCTCCAGAAAAAGGACTAAAGGAGAAACGTTGTTTTGTTTCCAGAATAAGGAGGAAAGAAATTGTTTCGTCGGTCGTCGTTTTTTGAATGAAAGTAGAACAAAGATCTGATCCGATAAAAGAGATCCATGACTCATATCACTCATTAAAATTTAATTCGAAATGCAAATATTATATAATTTATCCCGTTGATGTAATAATTTTATCTGCTCTTGGGAAAAGAAGCTAACCTGTTATTATACAACTACAATTTTTGATTTATATTTCTTTCGTAGGAACTCATCGAACTTGATAAATGGCATACTTTGCAAAAGCGTTACCAGATTAATGATTGTTATTAATAATAAAGTTGTTTTTGTTATTAATAATACCAGATTAACAAAATTAATAATACCATATTAATAACTTTAATAAATGATTGTCATTGTTATTACCAGATTAATTGTTAATTATTTCTTTGACGCATTTTATTTTAAAGTAATATTTATAAAATTGGCCCCGCCCGGAATTCAAGCCGGAGTGACTAGGTGGTGAGCAAGAACGCTAGCACCTTAGCCACAGGGATCTCATTGCGTGTAAGTAAAAGGAAAAATCTTTTCTTTTTTTTTGTGGAACTAGGGCACTGTTCATCCGCTTTCCGATGGCGCAACACTCATTTCCATAACACTCTTTCCTCGTCTCTTCCACACGTTCCATTAAACTCTATGCAAATACTATGCAAAAATCCTTGTAAAGTACATAACGTGAACCTAATTACTTCTCCACACGACGTAATCACAGACGTAGGTCAGAGCTCGCATTCAAGTGAAGCAGCGTCATCCATCAATCTCCCACGTTCCAGAGCAGAACAGGTTTTCCGGAAGCCGGATGCCTGGAGACGACGTGGCGTACGTGGGAATCGTGGACAGAGGGATAGATATGGGGCATTCTGCACACGCAGCAAACACGCGCTAATAATAAAAAGTACGTAAATAATAAATACATTTATTGTCATAAAAGCACTCTCCGGAAAAACGCGAGGTGCGTATCCCATCAATTCCGATCAAGGGCTCTAAGGCAGAAGGGGATTTAATATTCCAACTCACTCCTTAAATAAGAATAAAAATAGTTCGATTCGTGTTATAAAAATTAACATAACACAAAGAAATTTGTAATTAATAAAGCACCAAAAAAGTTATTTCAGTAGTACTTAGTATTACGAATAGTATACATTATTCGGAAAGTAATAGTTTATAAATTGTAACTATTAAATAACAATGAATTTGTGATTTATTATTTTTTAATGCAGGTCGCCCCTAGGGCATGAGCCTACCGAGTCTGTATAAAAATTCTGCCTCTATCCGAAGGAAAACCGGAAAAAAAACCTGGGCCAGGATGGGGCTACAGAATTAATGCGCACAACCATAAACTGTAACTTATATAAAGTTTTATTCTCATGCCACAATTTTTGTTGTATTGTAGTCATTGCCAACAATAATGATGTTCATTAATTGTTAACATCTTAATGAACATCATTATTAATTATAAGTGAATCCTGGGAAAACCTTTTCATTCCCCGTAAATAACAGTTCTTGAATTCAAAGGAATCATATTCAGTTTTGGTTATAATTTACCGTTTTTATCCTTCGTGCAGTATTCACAACTCAATTCTCTTTTTAAGCATATATCAATAGCAGGAAAGTATCGTTATGACCTCAATATTTCGTATCAAAAACTGCTACTTTCTTCAGAAAACAAAATCCGAAGTGACCGGAAGTAATGGAATTGATGCGTTTTCGTGAGACTCACAACATGCATGGGTTCGGAACCATCGTCCATAAGAGACATGATATTTGTACATCGTGTTATGTTGGCAGGACATTCGAAATTCTAAAAACTTAAATCCATCGCCAACTACGGACACCAATTCAATTCACTTGCTTTTGTGGCGCTGTTCTGTTCTTTCTCCATCAAGCAAAGTGTGGAACGAATATTACATTGTGTCAGTTTGTTGTGTAATCAACTTGTGTTCTTATTACGGGAAATAGTCGCTTTTGTTACTAGTATTAACATTAATTTGGATAATACTTGAATTAGAATGAATTGGTAATTTGTGTTAAGTTCATATTGCATAATTTTCGTCCAAGTTACATGACTTGAAGTATAAACTTATGTCCTCTAGCTGTTCATCACAGTTTGGTTTCTTGTTCCGAATATTTCAACTGGGATTTTAGTCACAGAAGAATCTAGAACAAGTGACCTCTGGAACCTGAGTTTAATGCATCAAGATTGCACTTCCAATATTTTCCAAGCGTTTCTCTAAGACTCCAAAATATTACACAAATTTGGAATCATATGGCGATCAATTGGAATGGCTTGTTGGCGATCTTATTGCAAAATATTGACATTTCAATTTTTCATGTAATAATTTTGCAAACAAACATTTATCATCCAACTATTTATATAATCTTTTAAATATCTGAAACCAATTAGTATTAAATTCTATGATGATTATTAACTACAACATACTACAATACGCATATATGAGATGATTACCCCAAAGTCGAATTAACCCAGAGTCGGATTACCCCCAAAGTGGGATTACCCCAAATTCAGATTACCACCCCCCTGGGGACTTACATCTAGTAAATACGTGTTTGGCAAACAAGGGACCCCGAGCTGAGTCTGACATCATTTCCAATTACTTGTGCCATGCTCCTTCCTTTCTCTTTCCTGACCTTCCTCGGTCACCACCTGTTCTTTTCGATCCCGACGCTATTAGGGCTAGGGTATCTTTCATTTTCCTCGTTGTAATGTTGTGGATTTGTATGTTTTGAGAGATGTTTCGGTGTGTTGTAGATCAGGAGGGTTTTCAGTGGATAGGGTTGAGTCATTCGGTGAGTCCCACACGCGGGGAGAATCATGTTGGCTCTCCCTAGTGCGTAACTGCATTTCCCCTACCTGTACAAGTTTCTCGGGTTCCAATGACCTTTGATGTCGACATGAGCCGTAAAGCCTCACAAAAAAATACAATATACTAGTTCTCTCTATTTTAATTTATATTTTTGTAATTAATGTTATATATCGTTGTTATTATTATTATTATTATAAAGTCCATTTTTACCAAAATGCTAAATATATTCATATATTTCTGTATTTTGATTGTAGGCCACTGAAGATGACAGTATAAGCTGTCGAAAGCCGGTTTTGGCAAAGAAATATTTTTTCGTAGACAATAATTTGTTTCTCATTGAAGCTGAAAACCGAATACAACACCTTTTTATCTAATTATGACTGTTAGAGGAACGTTCATACAGCAAAATATGATGGGGGTCGTAATGAGGGGGGTAGGGGGTATTTTGGAAAGCGTGACGTTATATTAGGTATATCATAAATGTTTAAAATTGTCTCAATCGAAGCAAATTTTCCTATTTTGGAAACTAAAGAGTTATAATAAAAATCCCTTACGCACTATTTTACTTCCCTTGCGAGACCTTCGACCTTTCCATAAAATCCTGCCCTTTTGTGACGTCACGTTAAGGAGGGTTATTGTGCTATAACGTTGCGAAGTGTGACACTGGGGGTGGGTAAGAAACGCCATTTACGAACATTCCCTCTAGAGGAGCTGCTTCCAAAGGTAAGGTGTAAAGTGTACAGGGGAGGGTAGGCGCTTAATATTGTATCCACCAGGACATAATTAATGGCTAAATGACTAAATCATGATAGCCCCACCGGTGGCGCAGGTGGTAGTGTTGTCGCTCATCTCCAAGTCATCCTGGGTTCGATTCCAGATGGGGCAAGAAAATTTGTAGCTTTTCCAATAAAGTCCCAGCTTGATTTAAATAAATAAATAAATTTATCAGATTTTGGAGGCCACCGAATGATTTACCCTCGCCAGCGCTACAGCTGATAGTTTCAAGTCCAGATGTTACACCTGGAAGTCGATGCGGAGCGAGTGTGGAGTTAAGAAGCCCCTTAGATAGTGTCACTCCTTGGAGAAAGAAAATTGAATTCAAAACATACTTGGAAAATATGTATCTCACCTTACTTCATTGCCGTTACCTATACCGTCAACAACAACAACAACAACTTAAATCGCTAAATTTTGTGGATTGTTTGATTTAAACATTTATTATGTCGTACTAAAGGACAAGAAGAAGCGTTCCTAAGAAACGAAGGTGGCACAACTTTTAAACGGAGTAAATTGGAGATATAGAGGAGCATCTCAAGTGAATCGTTCAGTCGCTTTGACTCTTCTGCGAACCACTGTTTCCAGCTTCGGCTCATCACCCGCCTTATCATTCATTGTTTGTAGATTGGAAGGAAACGTAGCTTTTAGTGCTATTGAAACTTATCTGCAGGGAGCGATACGATTTTCTTTTTTTTTTTCTTCTTGTGGCTCATGGCTTTACGGCTCATGGCTTTACGGCTCACGTCGACATCATAAAGGTCATCGGAGCCGTTAAAATTTTTGTACAGGTAGGGAAAATGCAGTTACGCACCAGGGAGAGCCAACATGACTCTCCCCGCGTGTGGGACTCGTCGAATGAGTCAACCAAACCCACTAAAAACCCTCCTGATCTACAACACACCAAAACATATCTCACAACATACATCAAATGGAGGGGGGGCACATAACATGAAGGGGGACAAAGAATAAGGGGTAGGACAGAAAATGAGAGGAATGAGGAAAATGAAAGATACCCTAGCCCTAATGGCGTCGGGATCGAAAAGAACAAGAGGTGACCAAGGGAGGTCAGGAAAGAGAAAGGAAGGAGCATGGCACAAGTAAGTGGAAGTAATGCCAGACTCAGCTCGGGACCCCGTGTTCGCCAAACACGTACTTACTAGATGTAAGTCCCTTGGGGCGACCAGACATAATAGCTCCAGCTGTTTTTTAACTTCGTATTATTGTATTGTGTATGTATTCTTTTCCATCTGCCACCGAGCATTGTTCAATAGCAGACCAATTAATTATTATTATTATTATTATTGTATTGGTCTTAAATTCAACATCAATTAATACATATTTGTCATAGTCTATTTATTTCAGTTGTTGTTCCTTTTTATTACAAATGTTAGGGGGTGTATGCGAGGGAATGAAATTGTTAGAATAAGGTTATCTTTTTCGCCTGAAATAAGTTCATATAAATTTTTAATCGTTCCTCAAAGCACTGCGTCAAGCTCTCATTGCTACAAGTACTTCATATTTAAAACCGATATATTATTTCTCTTATTCTTTCGCTATACAGAATTGTAAGAAATTGAAAATATATTGAGAACTGGTGCAAAAAACATCGATTGATAGCTTCCTTTGGAAATTATTCGGGACATTTCTTTTTAGTTTCTTTGGTCTCGGATTTATTATTTCTCTAATTGCTCGTTCTGTTCTTTCACGCAGCGATTTCTTATGCGCGTTAAGTCGCTCAATTTGAATTCATGGCACTGATGTTAGGAAACACATTCTTGGTTTACTGGACGTCAATATCGACAAATATTCCAACATTTTAGATAAATAATTAACGTGACCTCTAGAAAATGCATGTATAATACCTGACAATTTGGTAACAAAATGTTTTCTCATCTTCTATTCTCAAACTGGAAATTGATTTCATGTTGTGCTAACTTAGAACTCTCTAGAAAATGAGCAACTTTATAATTCCTAAAATGAATATGGATCTGCGATTTGCATTTCAAGTCAAAACCAGTAATCTGGCCTTAGCAAGTCAAGAAGTCAGTAATCTCTTGGAATAAAAATTAATATTGTTACGACGTAGCTACGCTTAGCTAATAGATAAGAGGTTGAATGTTAACGAGCTCTTGTTATGTAAATCACATCCTTCTTTATGAAGTTGTCAGACTGAGGATTAGCGGTTTCTTATCAGTCGTTTTAGCGATGTTTTCTTGGAAAACGTTTATTCTGTATCCGGGAGATTTCGCTGCATCAATATACAAGTATCCATTATTTGTCTTTTCGTTTTACATGAAATCTAAGATAGAAAACATCAATCCCCTCTCCGCGCATCGAAAGTTCATAAATGTTCATTATTTACGTTGGTTGGTTCCCGGCCCAAAAGAATATAAAAGACATAATGTAATTGAATATTTTCAAATCCGCGGTTAAAAACCACCTCCTGCACCAGTGCTTCTACACTGTAAAAAAAATTATTGATTTTTATAAAAGTTAAATCCGTCTTGTATTTTATCACGCCATTGCTGTAGCACTTTTTAAAAACCTTTTAACAATTTCAAAAACTATTTTCTTGCATGATTGTGTTGTGTCATATGATTCATATTAATTTAGTTTTATGTGTACTCAACTTTGACACGGTTGTGTACATAAATTCTGTAGCCCCATCCTGGCCCGGGTTTCTCTCCGTTTTTCCTTCGGGTAGAGGCGGATTTCTTATGCAGTTTTTCTAGGCTTTGTCTAGGGGCATGTTTATTGTAACAATAAATCGTGAATTTAGTGTTTTTTCAACTCTTATGATTTTTAAACACTATACTCAGAATAATCTATAGTTCGATAATAACTTGTACATGTAAATTTACAAACATATTTGCGTTAAATTACAAANTTTTAATCTTATCTAGGAATTTTTGCTGAAATTATTTTTCAATCCGCCTCTGCCTTAGGACCCTTGATCGGAATTGATGGGATGGTCCCTTGCTTGCTTCCGGAGAGTAAATTAGTTTATTGTCCTCCACGTGGTCATACGCAGTCTGTACTGTTTTTTTTACAATAAATTTATTATTATTATTAATTCGTCCTTCTGACCTTTTGTGTGTTGTTTTTTTAATTAAATAAATATTTGTTGGAATTCTGTTTTTATATTATAACACATACCGAACTATTTTTATTCTCATCTTATTCTCATATTATTATTCAATATATTTAATACAAAATTTGACTGTATACACTTGCACCATCTCGAGGAAACCGCGTCGGTCACGTCTTCGCTTCCGGGTCATATGATGCGGCTGCACCATTTCATTAAAAGTCTTCTAAAATCTAAACTGTTCGTCGAAATTTTAGGATTTAAAGACGATTTTTTTATATCTTTGTTAAATGCACAAAACAAATAATTCATTAAATTTGATGAGGATTGATTTTTTCTTTCTTAAATTACTCTCTTGAATTCAAGTACTTTAACACTTCTATTGGTAATAACGTTTTATCTATAATTTAGTTTAGTCTAAACTTAGAATTATTGTTCATAGCCACAGAGCGATTACGAAGTTGTTTACACGCGGCGGCCATCTTTGATATCGTGTGGGTGTATCTTAAGTTGGTTTTGAAATAGCTGGTCGTTGAATTCTTGCTGGACAGATGTCCTTTGACGCGATAGCCGTGCGGGGTCAAGATTAAAAAGATTAAAGAATTAACTGTCTAACGCGTTGTGATTATTCTACTTTCACGAAATCGCATTCATCTGCAGCGACGTAAGAATATCGATTTTACACAACTCTGAACTGAATGTTTACAGTTAAAGGTATTTCTTACGATACGTTGATTGAAGAAACATGACGTTTATTCGAAATAGTTCCTGTCACTGTCACTGCAGAGTAACGCAGTGGCGAATCTAGAGTGCAATCAAGGGGGAGCATTTTTTTGTTTAAAAATATTGGTTTTACAACACCAATTTTATCAATATTACCTTTACCTGGTATTATTAATAACAATTATTTAATAAAGTTATTAATATGGTATTGTTAATAACATTAATCTGGTATTATTAATTTTATGAATCTAGAATTGTTAATAACAGTTATATCATTAATAACTATTGTAACCAATAACAATTATTAATCCGGTAACACTATTAAAGATATGCCATTTATCAACTTCAATTTTATGTTAGGTATTCAGGTTCAATCCGCCTTTGCACACACATGTATTTTCTAACTGTTGCAAAGGAGCCATAGAAGAGGCATAGCCACCAGTCATTAAAATCGCCCCTTTTTAAAGTGGACGATCCAAGAATTCTGTTTCATTAAGACTAAACAATTCTCTTAATCTCGTCTAAATGTGAAATTATTGTCTGGAATAATTTATTTTGATGATGATTGAATGGATTGCTCGCTCGGGAGAAAGAATTACGAGAGCCGCATATTGTTGTCTAGATTTAAAAATTTCCTGTCGAAGATTCGAGAAGCGAGCTCAGTCGAACAGAGTTGCGAATCCAGCTGAGGTGCACCTGCTCCACTGAGCTCGCTATAAAACAAGTTCTGGTTCTATCCTTCTAGCGAATTTCTTGCAACTCTTCTCCTTTTTATGCAGAGAAACAGTCGAGGTCAGTTCGCGGGAACACGGAACATTTTTAATTTCCACCGCAATCAGTGTCCATTCTGTTGAAGAGAGCTTTCTGGAGCAACTCTGGAAATAATGTGTACCTTTTGTTGCACTGTACAGTATTTGTAAATGGGAAGGAAATGTAGCTTAGTGCTATTGAAGCCTTTCTACATCAAGCGATAGGAGGTACGAGGGTAGAATGGTTGGAGTGTAGGTGGGCAAATTAGCTGGGTTTACCAACAACTTGGCCCACGTGGAGAGGTTAGAAGGGGGAATTAGTAATAGTTAGAGTTATTGATACTAGGAGGAGCTAGATAATAATAATAATAAATTTATTGTCAAAAAACAGTACAAACTGCGTATGACCACGTGGAGGGAAAAAAAAACTAATTTACTCTCCGGAAGCAAGCAAGGGACCATCCCATCAATTCCGATCAAGGGCCCTAAGGCAGAGGCGGATTCAAAAAATTCAGCAAAAATTCCTAAATAAGATAAAAATAAGATAAAATAAAAATAAGATAAAAATAATTCCTAAATAAGATAGAGGAAGGAAGGTCTGCTTTTCAGTAGTTCACAGCTACATGAATGCGAAAAGCTACAGCCCCATTTGTGTGCTTTTTTAGTATTAATTGTTGTATTCGAAAATGGGAAAGAAATGTAGCTTAGTGCTATTGAAGCCTATCTACATGGAGCGATAAGAGATGGGTGATGGGTTATTGTTACTTGGAGGTTTTAGTAGGAATCGTTCGTAATAGTAAGAGTAAGAGTCAGTAACACTAGGGAGGACGTAGATAGAGGAAGGAGGGTTCGCTTTTCAGTTTGTGCCTTGCGGGAGAGAAACATGGAATAAAAGCGGCGTACGACTATTGCTTTCCTCTGTTCCTGTTATTAAATGCCTCAGGCTCAGTCGGAACGAATGCTGCACATATTACTCCGTGTGTGATACACAACCTTTCAAGTTTCTACGGATAAGTTTCCATGACTACAGTGACGTGTTTCGTTTTCCTCGATTACTTTTTATTTGCCTTTCGATTTAATTACGTTTTGTAATTAATTTGTATAATTGAAGTAGTAAATGTTTTTCAAAAACTCTGTATGTTCTTTTCCTGTCGAATGGATTCGAATGAGAGATTCCGTTCTTCTTCTCTCGTGTTGTGAAGAACACACAGTACGACTGTGATAAAAAAAAATTTGTTTTTAAGTGAGAAGTCGACAGACTGGGACCAACATGAACATTGATACAAATTGTTATAGCTGGATTGTACGAAGAACCAAACGTACGTTTATTATAAATCACTCCATTGGACTACATTAGTTATTGAACTGCTAATAATTGTATTCGTTTTGTACATTGATTTTCGACTACTCATCGTTTGTGATAAAAAATTGTTAACTTATATCGTAGTTATGAACACAAAACCAAATTTAGAAATTCATTACGTTTTAATAGAAAGGACATTATATCTCAAAGAAATCATTTGAATTGTATTATGTAACTGAACATTATTTGAGCTCATGAGTATTAATTTATAATTTTTTAATTTTGAAGTTATGGCAAAGGCTCGTAAGTGAATTTTCAAACAATTTACTGAGATAAGGTGATTCATGTTGAGACATTTTCAGATAAAATATAATTCATTAAAACAGAAAGATA
>NNCF01133790.1:0-15297 GCA_002313205.1 Laupala kohalensis
TATTAGCAAATCGGCAAATGTTAGCAACGATGATGTTACCGCAAGAGTTACAAGAAGTAATGAAAAGTGTCAAAGTTTTGTCAATTTGGTTAAATAGTCGACATTTTTCACAACTGTGTAACGAGTTGGATGCGCTGAACAATGCTCTGCTATTTCCCACTGAAGTGAGATGGGAGTCAAAAGAAAAAGTGAAACAAAGAAAGAAACGTGATTTTGATATTCACGATAAACGCAAAACGTTCTTTAATCAGAAAAAAAGGACACAGTTCGCAGAAGAAAATAATTTACTTGGTTAATATCTTTACCATAAACACCACAAGTGAGTTCACCTCTGCAAGAACAAATGCAAAATGCGCAGATGTTTCTTAAAAGATCCGATAATTCCAAATAAAACTTCAGCTTGGGAAAAAATGGATGAAAATTAAATTTACGTGTTACCTGTTTCATATCTGCCTGTTACATGTTTACTTATCTGCTTTATTTGAGGAACATGACTTTGAACAAGAGAAAAAGATTTCATTCATACTTTGTGTGAAAGAACACTTGCACTTGCTTAGAAACGAAATTTCATGGTACTTTCCAAAAATACCTGATATCCCATTTGCTCTTATCACAAGTCCAACCACAGACAAAGTTGATGATATTCCTGAGACACCCCAAGAGGAGTTCATTGAACTTAACAGCGATGCAGTGAAAACTGATTTCTCTAATTTGTCAGTTACACAATTATGGATCTAATGTTTGCAGTCATGTCCTGTTCTGAGACTGTGTTACACCTACTTCTTCCAATAGCATATCTGTGTGAAACGGGGTTTTCCAGCTTGTTGGTTATCAAGTCTAAATACAGAATTACACTTGTTGTGGAAGATGATCTTCGTTATGCTCTAGCAAAGACTCCCAGGAGTTTCAGATCTGGTGTGAAAGATGCAACTAAACTTTCAGCCTGTCGTAGCCCTTTTACACGTGTACTGTCGTAAATTATAGATTGTAGTTTACACTGTATATACATTAAGACTCTTACACATGCTACACCATGCTTTTAATTAACTCACAATGTATATTTGTTCGTTTTTTTTCTTACCACACAAGGTATTGGCATAAAATTGCAATATATAAATAATAATTAAATGATTAGACGTCTAATGTTCTAACCAAAATAAATTATGTAGAGAAATGTATTCAATCTTCCTGTAAGGCACATGTGGACACTTTTGATGGGGTGAACCAATAATACCCACATGTGAATCGATAATAATTTTCATTTCATTAACAGTTATGAATTTTTAGTTTGGAAACTTATATAGTAACATTGTTGGATAACATTATTCGACATGTATAATATCTTTTGGCTTAGGTCTGTTTTCTTCCTCTTTATGAACAAATATAGATATTTAAAATATAAATATTAAAATCAAAGAAAATATTTTCCCATTAATTTATGTAGTAACATATAATTTAAGGCCGACCAAAGGTAAATAATTTGAATCTAAAATAAACAAAATTTTATTTTAAAATATTTTAGTATTATTACAATACTAATGGAGAACTATGTCTCACATGTCGCCTGAGAAGCACTCAAAATAATGCTCCCTCAAGAAACTATAATAGTATACTTGAATCTCTTCAGATACATCATAGTTAAGAGTGATACTAAACGAAAAAATAACGTAAAATAATTCGTCCAAAATAACAAAAAAAAAATTTTAGTAGTCATCCTTTCCTATCTAACTCTTTATTTTTTTGATCAGTCATTAATTTTACCGGAATACATTATACTAATCTTTGTGAACTTCTTAAGTATTACATTTCATAAATTAAAAAAAATATTTGCATTCGCTAGAAGGTCATTCCTTGATTTACCCGGACTGGGTCAGTTTCGGGCCCACTGTGTAAGCTCTTGAGAGAGAAAAAAAATAACATGTTTAACATACTTAATGTAAAATTAATTACATTTACAAATCTAAGTAACTAAACTTGTAAATAATTTCAAAATCAACATCATTATTTCCTTAACAAAAATGAAATAAGTGATATTTTTGGTGCCTTTCAACAAACGTGGCGAAATAAATGGTTAGAGAATTTTTCCTTTTTCAGAATATGACTTACATGGTTTTCAAAATAAGAATTGTTCCTAATTCAAAACTTTGGTTTGCGGTGTAGATTTTTGAACATTTATTGTGATTTGCCAGTATTCTGAAGAAGACCTTTGTTCATGTTGTTCTTTAATTCAGCCATGTCTCGCAAGAGTTGTGTCAGTGGAAGGACTCCATCGATGAGCTCTTCGCTGTCGCAGAAGTGTCGTCGCAGCAATCCATGCAGCCGAAGAAATCGGACTGCACCGTCGCCGCCTCCTCCAGACTGAGGTCGCACTTCCAGAGCACTGGTCACTTTAGTTGCTGAGCAGCAATATCACTTACGACGACTGTGTGGAACATCACATTCGAGTGAAAATATCTCCACACGGGGATTACGACTAGCTGTTTATTTGAGTTTCTGGTGAAAGAAGCAAGTAATTTTCTAAGATCAGGATATACTTCGCACTGGACTGCTCTATTTGATTTTCACCATGGAGTGTTGAAATATCACACTGGTTTCATGTATTCTTAAGAAAATCAGTTTCCAGGTTTCCAAACTTATATAAATGATGAAGTTGTAATGGTTATACAGATCTCTATATTTTGGACAATTATTTATTTTTTATATAAAGTGTTTATTTTATTCCTTCAACTCATTTCTTTGTGATAGATATGGATATTACGTGTACTTTTAATTTGAATAATATAAGGGAAATAGATTTTTGACGAGACGTGAAGAAACAACTGGAACATATAGGTGACAAACTCTTTCGTGTTTCCTTCAGAAAATTTTGACGTCTCCTGAACTAGATAATTTAAACTCATCTTCCAACAACAAATACAAGATGCAATGCCTTCTAAAATTTCAAAATGGGACTTCTCATGTTAATGTTCTTTCTATTTGTTTTATATTATATTTTATTCTGAGTGCGTCTTGGTTTTCGTTCGTAGTTACATTTTCAATACTGTACTTTATTTTCTTATTTTCTACTAGTTGTATACTCAAAAGAAATAAATAAATGATTATTCATAATATTTCTTGATAATTGCAAATATTTTGTTGAAATTTAGTATTTTTTCTGCTAACAGTATTTTTAACGCAAGTGATTATGCCATCATTCCAGGAAAAAACGTACCAGAGTTGTAAGTCAATCTATGTGGATGGTTAAGTCAGTGTATGGATTCTAAGTATACCAGTTTCAAGAGCAATTTCACTTAACTCTTTTTTATTTAAAAGATTAATTTTTCTTGCTCATGTCTACACCAATGCCTGGTTTTAGTCATCAAAAGCAATTAAAGCCTCTTATGGTAATTATGTTATATTGAATGAAAATGGGAGGCGAGATCGAGAATCGAACTCGGGACCTTCAGCTTAGCTCTTACCAACTGCGCCATCCCGTTCACCTCTGGACCCAGTCTACCACTGATTAATCCACTCTCGAGACCCACAGACCTCTGAGGCGATATAGAGTTTAGTATCCTCATACGAGCCGAATCCGTCAGGAAGTACTTGATTGTGGATCGGTATTTTCCAATTCAGGAGTTCACAAACATGCAGAAATTTCCTAAATTGCGGTGAACTTCACCGCTAGGGGGAGTGACCCAGTTGGTAAGCGTATGAGCGCGCAAAGCTGAACTTCCGAGTTCGATTCTCAATCCCCCATCTTCATTCAACATAGCATAATTAATATGTTACCTGGCGGCGACGTTCACCGCAATTTAGCAGACCCCTTATCTTGATTTCATTCTCATGCGTCAGTTCATAAATTAAGAGAAAAATGTTCGAAAAATCTGTGAGGATTCTGAGATTGTTTTAAGTTCCTGAATATTTAATAATGATATTCTGTTACTGCGTTTAAGACAGATATTGCTCAAGTTATACTAGAAGAATGCGAAGGCGAAAAGAAAGAGAAAGCAATTAAAAAATTACATTCTGCTCCAAAATAATTTTTTGTCCTTGAGAAACATTAAATTTTCGACTTTTGTAGAAAAACTTATACTTTCTTCGTGATATTTTCTACCAGCATTGATTCCCTACTTAGAGATAAATAAACATGGAGAGATGATACTGGTTGCAAAAGGGGAACTGAAAAAAAATTAGAATGACTTGCAGAAAGAGGTGGCGAACTCATTCAGTATTATAATACTTTTTTCAACAGTGTGTAACTACGAAACTGTGTTTTAAAAATTGTTACCCGAGACCGCGAATAATACACAACGGCTACTTAATTCTCTTTTAAGAAAAGATAAGTAAAATATTAGTTATTTCACATTTTATTTAGTCTGTAGAAATTATTGGAATAAACAAAAATTAGTTCCTCCTAAATCATTAAAAAACCGAATAAACAATCAACTTTACATGTTAGTTCATATTTTTTAAATTCAATTGTGGATAATTGTATCCACACGTTTCTGAACATTTTTTAGGAATACCTTGATTTGAACAAATAAATTTATCTCCGAAATAAAAAATAAATGGTCGAGAAAAGAAAGAATATACCCCGAACCTATACTTTTAAATATTATTCATCATTGCATATAGTACGTTCCCACTTCAAGATATTTGAGGGCCACATAACAGTTTCCCCATTGAGCCAAAAGGTTGCACAGCCTTTTTTAAAAAGAAATTTGAACTTGAGAAAAGAACAGAGGGTGCAAGGAGAGAAATTTTAACTTTCGAAAAATATCCTATTGCTGACTAAGGATGACCCATATATATTCGTTAAACAAAACGAGTAATTAAACTTTGAAAATGTTTGAAAACTTTGAAAACGTCAGTTAGTTACATCCGCAGCGGTCACAAAGAGTAGGTTAGAACTGCCGTGGGAACAAAAACTTAAAACAATCGGCTGGAATTATCGTTAGGAGGCAACGGCTAAAAGCAGAAACGGTGGAACAAGAAGTTTCCAGAAAAAAATACAAAACCACCAATTAGAGGGCGTGAGAACGCAACCGTCAGCTAGAGAATGTACTGATTGGTTCCCTTCGAATGAATTTGGTTGGTAGAGTTACTAGAACGAACTTTGCCGGGACGTACAGATTCTCATTCGTGTTCGAGTATTCGTTCATCCGAGAGGATGCAGAGGAGACCTGAATGCACGAGGGGACAACGAGTTCAGTCTTGAAGCCGTTTGTTTTTGGAGTCGATGCAGTGACTATCCGATCACGCTGCAGCTAAGTCATTGTGAGTGCTAGTTTATGGCAATTGCGTCAAGTACCATGATACGCGTAATTTTCGGAACGACTCGAGTATTTGTTTTTGTTTTTGCCGCGATACTACAAACTAACAGTCAACGCTAAGAAACGTTTGAACGACGGTCGTCATCTCACAATCTACTTACTCGAAGAGATAGTACCAGATGCGGCCGTGAGTCGACAAGTGTAAGTATTCGAAAACGCAGAAATACGCTTCAAATTTAACTCTGTCTCGACGACATGTGCTGCATTACACCTTCGAGGTCCAGTCAAAGTAAAAGAATCGGCCGTGAGTTACGCCTTTCACTGCTGTCGCTGCTGCATAATTACCATTAATAATTTCCACTAATCATTTTTCAACAAAGGTGAGATTCATCCAATTTGTTTTATGTTTGTGAAGCCGTCATCCATTAACAGCTTGTCATACAGTTGTGACGATCAGGTAATCGTCCTGTGAACTAGCTGGTGTTAATTTCGTCATAAAAAGTGGTCATTGAGATACAAAGACAATTGAAAGAGAGCACTAAGCGACCTGTAAAAATATTATTATAGTAAATATCATACAATATATGTATCACAATGGAAAACCTGCCAGGTAATCTACAATGGAAAATTGTCCAAACCAATTCATATAACATCTGGTGTTCGTCAATAATGCATTTTATCACCATTTCTGTTCGTTTTGATGCTTGATGATGTAATGAAGAAGGTTACAACATCAAAACGTGGACTTAGATGGACCCTTAATGAGATGCTGGGGGTCCCAACGTTTGAGTGATATGTAGGAAAAAATGGACACTGTGCAAGGAAACCTCTAGTACAGGCCTCAAAATGAATGTCTCTAAAACGTTAAAACGATTCCAGAGTTTAAATTCATTAAAGTGGCCAACGATTCGAGTGTCACGTTGCCTCTCGTCTCACCTTGCGGAGTGTTGTCACCTTGTACACGCGAAGCCATGAAATCTTGTGACGTGGTCTGCGCGCACATCGGCTCTTCGACCTCTTTTCCTTGAACTTCTTCGCCAGACACCGAACTTGAAATGTTCACTTCTCGCAAATCGTTACGATATTTTTCGTAACTATCCCTTTTGCGATACATACCCTACGTTCTTTCTATTTATTAACACCACTACCGTTCATTATGCTATCAACCTGTCGCGTATTCCAGTCAACCCCTAGCTTTCTCACTTATCTACTGCTAGAATTGCTAATACAGAGATAAACTGCGAACTCGGCAATTCTAAGTGCCACGAAATAATTTCTTCCAATTCTCACTCCCCTATTCGGGCGCCAGAATATGTATGATGCCCTTTTTCATCTTAAGAGCACCGCACATACGTAAGAGTTGCTCCAGTAAACGCTCCAACCTTTTACTGGAGGCAATTCGCTGTCTTCTCGAAGAACAACATTAAAAATACCGAAGAGTTGTTAGCAACTTTACTTTAATGTACAAACAATTACAACATAACTAGATCAATCATATTATGTTATGCTACCAACTTGCCGAGTGTTCATCAGGAACAGATCGCTGTATCACGACAACTGCTAGTGTCCGTCGTGGCCTTCTGGACCCGTTGATGATGTTAGCGACGGTGGCGGTGCTCAGCCCTAATTGGCCCGCAACGGGGCATGACCGCTGCTGCGCGACCCCCGTGCCTGCTCCCGTAACTTGTGGTGTCAATCACCACATTCCACCCGTAAGGAATATTTAATCTTTATACTCGTATATTCTGATACTACGTTCGAATCAAGCAGTTATGTGTCAATAACGAGTATCATATCGATCGTGCTCCGTTAGGAATGGTTTTTCCTGCCAGTGAGAGGCTTCGCGACGCGGCGGGTCCGTCGAGCGCAACGAACATGGAACAACGCGATTGGACAACTGTGGTGGTAGACTCGCTTTTTTCTCGCTGCGGAGAGGGAGAGTTTTGGACGGATGAGTAGTTGGAGAGTAGAAACGAGGCAGAGAGGACACAGCGCGTTGCGTAGTTAAGAAAAAAACAACTAAGATTATTATTATGGTGTCGGGCGAGAGAAGTATCTGTTCGATCTGTAGTTAATTCTTGAGTGAAAGACAACAACCAGTTTTGCGATAAAGAGTCGAGTTTTCGGAGAATTTACCGTAAGTGTATAATTCTCACGTGTTAAACACAAAAACGAACGTAATTTTGACCGCATGGCTACTAGGCATGTGAAGACGGTGGCAAAACATACGTGGAGATATGATCAGAACTGAGAAAACAAACAAAATAATTGCTATCAGACTACGTATTTCATACGCGCAGTGAGACCGTTATTAAACTGAACCGTGGCGGTATAGACGTCTGTCTTACAAAGCGACGACATTACAAGATTTTGATCTGCAGTTGTGGAGGCCCACGCCGTGCGAGATAAAAAAAAATTGTCAAAAAAGCAGTACAGACTGCGTATGACCACGTGGAGGACAATAAACTAATTTACACTCCGGAAGCAAGCAAGGGACCTAAGGCAGAGGCGGATTAAAAAATTTCAGCAAAAATTCCTGGATAAGATAAAAAGTTAACTGCCAGTTATAATACTAATAGAATGTCAATATGTCTGTAATTTAACACAAAAAATTGTTTTACATGTACAAATTATTATCTAGATACGATAATCTTCGTATATTTTAACGAGGAAGTTGGACGCTTGTCGCCCTTGAACATTATTCACTATGACTGAGATGGAGCTGGAAGGAGTTAGGATGTTGAGGTAATTCTGAGTTATTTGAAGTGAGTTTATACTTAGCAAATTTCCCTGTATGAGAAAGGAAGTCTACTTTGTGGAAAGAAAGAACTTCATACTTGGAGACTGAATTTGTTTCCTAAAATGATGTGATTTAGTATTGGAAAATAATTTCTTTTTTCTTTTTTGAAATTTCTTTGATAAGTTTTGAGTTATTTGATACATTGTATTTTTGAATTGATATGTTATATCTTTAAAAAAATGTTGTATTTGGAGGATAAATATCTTGAGAGTAATTGATTAATTTCCGAAGAGGGGAAACTATTAATGTATGAGGAATTAAGAGGTCATAGTTTAAATTAGGAAATAAATAATAATAATTTATTAATCAGCAAGTAAGCAATGCTCGGTGGTATATGGAAAACATAAGACATAATAAGAATATACATAGTACGATAATGTAAAATTAAAAAAAAAATCTTCACCCAAATATCTATAAAATACACACACACGGAATAAAATGCTTAGAAAATTAGTACACAATAAGCGAGAAGGATAATAGACGTAAGAAATTAAAAAATAAATTAGGTCCGCGTGTGAGTATATTCACATACGTACAGAAACACATTTTCACTTACAAACAGATACAGACGCCCACATTCACACATACAAGCACTGTTTAATATACACACATATATCATTACTCCTCCTATAACCTTAATGTACAAATAATTGCAATAATATAATTAAAAGAAATTAATAACTATAAATATAACGCCAAAACAGGATTGCTGTGAACAGTCGCGCTCACATTACTACACTACACTGCACTGCAATTCTATTCGCTCTGAACAATTTCTGTACCCTTTGTCTCCACTCACCTCACTACACTGCACTTCCCATGTGCTCCTATTTTGAAGAAGCAAGAAGACGGTTGCGGAACCATTTTACTCTTTTTTGGCAAGTTCGTAAGTGTTGCAGGTAAGTTATTCCAGTCTACAATGGTTCTATTCACAAATGGAGTATTTCCCAATATCTGTTTCCTGTTTCCTACATTTTTTACGCTTGTGATCGCCGCGACTAATGTAGTTCAGTTGGTGGAGCCTAGCGTTTACCGATTTCCATGCAGGTTCTCCCATGACAACTTCCTTCGATTGTAAAGTGTGCTCCACTCTAAATTAATATTACGTGTGTTGTCCCTAACAAATTTTGCAGCCTTTCTTTGTATCCGGTCTAATTCATTGATCTGACCCTCCCTATGCGGATCCCAGAAAGCGGCACCGTACTCGAGTATAGGTAGGGCTAATGAAGTGTACTAATGAACCATTTAGATCTCCAAGCTTTCTTTGTTGTGTATTTTACATGTTCTGTCCAATTTAAGTCACGAGAAATTGTAACACCTAAGTATTTACAACTTGAAACTTAGAAATTATCTGATAATTTAATGTATAGTTCAGAGCAGGTTTTATTTTTGATCTAGAAAAACATAAAGATCTACGTTTTAGAGGTTTTTTAAATTTTTATCGTCTCAGCCCATTTCCACAATTCGTTTAGATCGCACTGAAACATATTACGGTCTCTGTCTCCTTTAATATTTCAATATTTAATACTGTCATCTGTAAATAAGCGCACTACCAAAATTGTTATGCTCTGATATGTCGTTAATATATGCAATAAAAAGAAGTGGACCCAAAACGCTTCCCTGAGGTACTCCCGACGTCATGTTTCATTACACCGCTACTCCCGCTCTTCTCATTTCATTATATTCTACGGAAAATAGAACGATCCAACAATTTAATAAGTGTTGAATATCAATTTCTCGGAGAAAAACTAGATCCAGCACAAGAAAAAAATAAATAATCCACTTCATATGAAACTCAGTGATGTACGATTTCAGTGAGTTGTTAAGGAGATTGAAAGAAATTACGGCATTAAATACTAGTTTCACGGTAAAGGACTTGCTCGTAGTTGCGAAACAGGATATATATTTTAATTGAAGGTTGAGGACGGATCGGTTCATGGCCAGTGCCAGAATGTACAATCTCCCATAAAATCCTTCGGTGAATAATTTTGATCTTGTTACTCTATCTACATCGATATACAAGCAGGATAACTAATTTAATGACGTGACGTTAACACATGACTGCTTTCAATACGGGACATTCAACCCGACATTCTAATTCTTAAAATTCGCATTGATTGAAACTTAAGTTTAATTTCTTTTCCGATCAACAAAAGAAATTAATAAAAAAACGGGCTTAAAATTGAAAGCAACAAATGGTTAATAAATCCTCAACAAATAAATAATAATTACAATTAATAAGAAATTTATTAAATGGTAAAAAAATACACCAACATACGACATTTTATAGAAACCAATTATTTATTATAAAAATATAAATTATAGATACAGAGGGGATACACACATAGGTTCCAGGATGGATTACGAAAATAAACTTAGCTATTTGTGTCGGGGCGACGGCTACTTCCCATATTAGAGGGGGAGAACCTGTGTCGTCCGACTTTAAGGGGAGCTGGTTAGAAAGGAGGTGGGACAAGCCCTAATCTCATAGAACTAGCGACAGGAGAAGAGGAGTAGTAACTGTCTCATTCTCAACATTGACAGGCATAGCTTTTATTATCCAACACACCCAGAGTGCAACAAGCGGCGGCGTAGAGCGTCCGGCGACGAGTCAGTATTACTGACGGAGCGCTAGGCTAGTCTTGCGCAATATTGTGAAGTTGTGACTTGGGTAAAGATAGTGTCAGAAAGTAGGTTCGACTGAGACAGTTGATGTCAATTCAGGTCGAAAGGAAACGAGGTAGGAAGAATTCGTCAGAGACAGTGGAGTCAATTTTAACCGATAAGGAGTGTTGTAGGAAATTCGGTAGAGACCGTACAAGTCAATTCTAACAGACAAGGTGGAGTGGAGTCACATATCTTTCTCTCCTTAACTCCTTCTACTCCTCTCTCACTCGCGAGCGCCATATTGTGGCACGCGCTCAGTCAGTAGTTCTGTATCGTTTAGGCAAGCGCTTCTGATGCGCGGGACATTTGAGCGCGCCTCATGACATTAGAAATAAAATACATTATAAATAGTGCTTACACAATTGTTCCTATATAGAGAACATTTAAGAAATAGTTCCGTAACAAATTAAACCTGTGAATACAAAGATAATGCAGATAACTCTGCCTAGACTGATTACAGATAAGAAAATGAACTATTTGTGGGTACACATAAAATATATCACAAATAAGAAATGAAACTATTACAACTTACTAATAATGGTGGATACAGAGATAATATACACATTAATGTCTATACTGAGAACATTTACACTATAATAATAATAATAATAATGAGGTAAAGTGTAAACAAATCAATAATGACTTAAACCTTGTTAAGATTGTTTTATTTCAGAATTTTGTTACTATGTCTCAGATAAACAAATACTTTAAAAAATCAGAATAATTTCTGGTGGTATATCCACGTTTTGTTTTGAATTCAAAAAATGCGACCCAGAATGTTGAAATTATTTCTCTTTGTTATTTTGTAATGTAAAGTAAGAAAAAAATATTTCAGAATTGTTTGGCCAAATACAGTTTATGATAAAAGAAATTTAAAAAACTGTGTATGGTTTAATGTATTTTAATTTTTTTTTACTACGAAATTAACATTTTGCAGGGATGACTGTACAGATAAGTAATATCACCATTGCAATTAATGAAGTAACAGATACAAAGGGCATGCACACTGCTGTGTCAATAATTGAGGTAACAATAATAATTTACACCTCCATGTCATACGCACAATTTGTCTCTCTATTGCTATTTCAATACAAATGCTTGTTATAATTTGAGTGCTCCTCGTAGATGCAATTGTTCTGGAATTTGTTAAGTTTTCAAGTTCCTCGTGTAAACTTACAGGATCATATTTTCATCTCATTTCCTCTCGTATTATCCTGATAAGACTAATTAAGTAAGTTGCCATAACAAATTCCTTTAAATCTAACATACATTTCCTATGGAAAATGCTTCGGACGAACTATGTACCTCTTGACATCAGCATTGGAAGCTTTTGCTATTGAAATAAATAATCATTGGAAAATTTCCATGACAGTTATAATAAACGTGATGTGACTTAACAGTGTAGATAGTGAAAGAAGAAAATTGTGTTAAAGCAGAATTACTATATGTTACATTGGCAAATTTGAGGTGCGATCTGATCTGCACTATATAAAAAAACCCTCGCAGGACTCACGTTTTTGAGTGTAATCCCCCCGTAACATCCTTAAAGTTTATTTACAATAGTACCTGCTTAGACATTGATAGCGGTTATAACAACCATAGAATTGTGCAGGATTTTGAGGTGCATTAGATCAAGTGATTCTTGAGTCTAAATGCAGGTCTCGTTATTACGAAAATAAATACTTAGTAAGTTGAAGTGATTCTTGTTGGTAGCCTTTCTCCGCTGCCATGGCCGCATTGCCGTGGTCTTCTGTGGAGTAGTCTTCCTCGTTTCAGCCTTGCAGTTTGGAAGCAATAACTGAAACTAGAAAATGTTCGTGAACAAGTATGTTCAATGCTTCGAATAGTTGCTACGAGCAGATGAGTGACTTCGTGTCACACGACACGGCGACAAGTCCCCAGAGTGTCATCACGTGGTGACCCCTGAAGTAAGACTGCAGAGTGTGAGTGCGAGTTATGTGGCACGAACGCGGCTCTTTATATAGCCGGCGCACGGAACGTACACATGGAGCGTGTTCACTAATTCAGTATCATGGAACTTGCAGTTGACAAAGAGATTATAGTTTCAAGAGAGTGTCTACTGTCTCTTATACACATCTAGATGTGTATAAGNTGCACATGAAGTAAATAATAAGCTTCTCAAAGAACACCAATGATTTTTGTGATGGATGAGAATCATATCGATGAGCATTTAACGAACGTTTTGGTTCGTAACAATATGATAATATCGAAAAATATTCATCTACAGACAATTCTCAACAACGAAAAATAGAAAAATCTGAAAATGATATTACTAACTTAATTACAGCTGCAGCAGAAACTACAATCCCTCGAAACTACCGGAAAAAAATAGAAAACGGCAAATACCGTTGTGGAACGAGGATTGGACGAAAGTAACAAAAGAAAAGAAGAGAACTTTTAGAAAATAGAGGAGGAACAAAATCAGTGAGAATAATATTGAATATAAAAAAGCAAAAGCACGCCGTACGCTCAAAACAACAATGATTCAACCTTGGGAAAACTTCACCGCTTATCACCGCTTCCATTACAAACCAAACGTATATAGAGACTCTTTGGGTGTAAAATCTATACTCTTAAAAGTCATCATGAATCCCATGTTCAAAACTCTCTCGTAGACGAAGATGATGTAAATACCTTGTCATTTGGAAATCTACTCGCTCGCACTTTTGCGAGTAATTTAAGTGACAATCACTGCGACCGACCCTACCACACAAAAATGCTTCTTATCAAAAATCCCTTTGCATGTTTGTTGAGAAATAACGAAGATAAATATAACAATGATTTCAAATGAATGAACTTGTCAATGTACTTCAGAGAATTAATAATTCTACACCAGATCCTGATGATATACTCCCTAGTTTTTTTAAGAATATCCCAACTTGATTATCTTCCCCGGATATATAATACTATATGGATAGCCTCCCAAACAAATGGAGAGGATCAATACTAATCCCAATCCCAAAATCGAATGAAGACCACTCCAAGTCAACCATCTACCGTCGTATTTCCCTCCCTTGCAGCGTTTGTAAACTTTTCGAGAAAATGATCTGTAACAGTCTTCGATGGTTCATTGAAGCCAGTAACATTCTACTCATCAAAGATGACTCTGATAATTTTGTTGTACAAATGATCAATTAATTAGTTTTGATACAGAAAATAATATGGTATCAATGAATCAACTTGTGATAGCAGTTTCTTTAGATATAGAAAATTCTTATGAAATGGTATCTAAAGACAGGTTATTTATTATTCTCTCATCAATTATGAAAGAAAACATATTAAAATTCAATAGGAACTTTCTGGTACGTACATCTATATTTTCGTATCAGAATCCAAGACAATCACTCCTCACCGGTCGAAGTAGTTAATGATCCGTCTCAAGTAGTGGAACAGAGTAAGTTGCTGTTCCTTCTAGCAATAAATGAAGTCAATACAGAAGTTGAAATCTCAGTAAAATTATTTCTCTTCGTAGATGATATAGCCCTACTTTGCCGTGGAAAGAATCTCAAAATAACTTCTAACATCATCCAAGACCCGTGACTGGTCAACACTTTAGGTTCCATAATATTGAAATTAAAATCTGAATATATTTTTTCTGGAAGCCGAAAAATCCTCAACTCAGAAATAATTTTCAAAATATATCATCATACTCTACGCAGAACCAATGTCTGTAAAATCCTTGGAATGAATTTTGACCGTAAGCACACATGGAGGTACCACATTACCTCACTCAAAGACGTTTGTAATAGTGTATTAAATATTATTAAAATGTTAACATCTATAAAGTATGGTGCAGAGGCGCAATCTATCCACACTAATATATAAATGCGTAATGCGAAAGCGTTTCTGTCTATTTGCTACCTATTCACGACTAAACCACAGAACCGATCGTAATGAAATTTAACGAGGAGATAGTTTAGATGTTCAGGGTGAACATAGCCTAACTTTTATATTTTAAATGTGTGAAAAGAAAGATACAAAATTACATTGAAGATAAATGTCGATAAAATCGGGGGAAAAGTAGCTATATTCACTTACTCTGTGACCTTAAGGGTTAGAGATACATGACAACTATGAGTGGCAATAATGTTCCTCAAAGTGTTTTACAAAATCTTCCGCGGTAGTATATTCGTATCTACTAAGGTTAACCTAAATTATCGAAGAAAAAAAAACACAATGAAAAATAGAAGTGTTGAAATACTTCAATTCAAGTGAGTTAATTAAGAAGAAAAATATCAATCTTCGTCAAATTTAATGGGTTCTTTGTTTTGTACATTTAACAAAGATAAATAACTTTTAATAGTAAAATTTGGACGAAAAGATTAGATTTTACAAAAGTTTTATGGTTTCGCATCTCTGAATCGACGGCAGACCTCCGTATGGGTGCCAATTGTTGCTTTGAGAGAACTCGGTTTATTTTACTATGCAATCCTCTTACGTAAAAATGTTCTGAAATTTCACAGTTTAAGTAATCATCCGTAGGATGGTAACTATATTAAATAAAATAATATATATAAGACCGAAATACCATTCACTGACTGATTGATTAATCAC
>NNCF01133790.1:15429-94508 GCA_002313205.1 Laupala kohalensis
ATATATATCCCGTATCCCACCATAACTCTTGATTGTCTCGAGCAATTTCAACCAATCTTTATATACTGTGAGATTTGAATAATTCAGTAATTAATTGTTAATAAAATCATCCTCGTTCGGGAATAATGAAATTTAAAAGAGAGGAAGGAAAGTCTTCCGACTCAATAAAAATTTAAAGGTTCGGCCGTTGGAAGATGACGAAGGCAGCCCCCTACATCTGGTATGGCGTAGACCCACAGTTGGTGTCGAAGGAAATTTACAACTTTTTAGAAATAGCAAGTTAGCGAGGGGGTGGGGAAAGCGACCCAACCCGACCGCAATAACCCCAGATGTGCGAGGGTCGAGACAAGAACCAACTTGTCCGTAAAATCGTTGGGAGTAAAACATCGTTGCAAGAAAACGTTAGAAATTATTTGAAGTCCTTTAAAATTTCCCAATCAGAATCTAGGCGTAAGAAGGGGGAATCGTTTTGGCATTGGAAGTTTCGGTCACGTGGAATTCAAAATTTGGAAGATCTGGAAGGGAAAAATAGATAGAAGTGGGAAGTAAGACCATTTAAGGAATGGAAAACGAAATTTCGCTCTCACATCTCACATTTTTGAAGTCGCACTCTGATCAGTCATTTCGCGCAGCTCATATCTTAGATTTTCGCAGTCAGCTCACATCGCTTACATCGCTGAGATAGATTTTTCGCTCAGCTCAGATGTTTTTAGCTCGAGTCGAGTGTTCGTTGATTTTTTTTATCATTGGGACAATTTAATGAGTTGATTTCGATCCGAGCCGCGGACGAACTATTTTCGGGTGGTCATTCGGACGAACGAGGCTATGCTGGCACTGCGATCGGAGGGGCCGAGTTCGCAGAGAAGGATTGGAGCAACTTCCGGTAGTTGTCGTTGATTGGCACCGTCAGCGATCGCCGAGATTGGAGCCTATCTGACCATTGCGAGGACTCCACTCTACGGTATGCCCTGGTTGGTCATCATCAGAGGTATTTTACGACGGTTGGTGATGTTTAAACCGACGTCGTATTGCGCTTGCGCGTAATGAATCAACCGGCATAAATTATAGAAAAGGGACATGAACTATGGACTAAATCAGTGCCAAGACAGATTTAATTGTTGATAATATTATTACGAAATTCAGTGTCTTGCTATTGTTTGAGAGAGAGGGAGATTTAATTGTTTTTTGGTGGGGCTTTAGGGCTCGTCACGATTTAATTGTTGATAAATTAATATTATTACTAAATTCAGTGTATTGCTATTGTTTGAGAGAGAGGGAGATTTAATCGTTGATAAGATAATATTATTACTAAATTCAGTAATATTATTACTATTGCTATTGTTTGAGAAAGAGGAAGATTTAATTGTTGATCAGATAATATTATTATTAAATTCAGTGTATTGCTATTGTTTGAGAGAGAGGGAGATTTAATCGTTGATAAGATAATATTATTACTAAATTCAGTAATATTATTACTATTGCTATTGTTTGAGAAAGAGGAAGATTTAATTGTTGATCAGATAATATTATTATTAAATTCAGTGTCTTGCTATTGTTTGAGAGAGAGGGAGATTTAATTGTTTTTTGGTGGGGCTTTAGGGCTCGTCACGATTTAATTGTTGATAAATTAATATTATTACTAAATTCAGTGTATTGCTATTGTTTGAGAGAGAGGGAGATTTAATCGTTGATAAGATAATATTATTACTAAATTCAGTAATATTATTACTATTGCTATTGTTTGAGAAAGAGGAAGATTTAATTGTTGATCAGATAATATTATTATTAAATTCAGTGTATTGCTATTGTTTGAGAGAGAGGAAGATTTAATCGTTGACAAGATAATATTATGGTTAAAGCCAGTGTATTTTAGTTTGTTTTTTTGAGGGAAAGATGTCCTTTAGGTGGTAGTGTTTATGTTCTTATTTGTCCACCATTTGTGTTTGTTTCTTTTGGGGGGAAACAACATGAGGGGTTTTGTTGTAATTGAAAAGGTAATTAAATTAAATGGATTTATTTGTCAGTAGCGTTTTCCTTAAGTGGAACCATTGCATGGTCCTTTCCTTCATTAAAAAAATCGAACCCAGAAATTATTGAGGAACCCTGAGATAAAATAGTCGAGGCGCACAAAATTTAAATTCAGTATATTTTTTTAACCACCAAGTTTCGTTCTGCCACAATACATATGACTATCTTACAAGAAGCACTGTGAGGGTAAGACATGCGTGGCACCCCTCGGGAGGGGGTGGGAAGAACATGTAGAAGTAATGAAAAAAATCATAATGAAAAAAACCATAGTTATCGGTGCCGTTGAGAAGGATAAGAACGCCTCCAATGCTTCGCAAGTTTATAATTAGTCCAAATTTGAGGTATTAAACCCGTAGCACCCTTTTGTGGGGGTGGGAACAGGTGGCAGGTTAAAATTATTAAAAATGTCCGATACTGGTGTTGAATACATTAACTTTGAGACGAGAAGAGTCACAAACTCAATGACGCACAATTAACTCTAACGAGGGAATATACTCCGTTTGGTTAAGGGATGAAATGTAGAAATAATCGAAAATGACTTATATTGGTGTTGAGATAACAGTTTTCGAGGTCGAATGAGAATAATAATGACATTCTCGAAGACTCCCAAGTCCAAAATCTGCCTGTATACATCCTTTGCGCCCCAAGTGTAGGGGATGCAATACATAAAAATTATCGAAAATGATAGATAACGGTGACAAGTTCACAGTTTACAGCATTGCTGAGTTGATTGTAACATACCGTAATCGTATAAGGCTGTAATCAGCCCCCATGGTAAATAAAACGCCACTATCACCCCCTTGATATGGGATGGGAATAGGTAGGCGTTTAGATATAATCAAAAGTTTCCAAAATAAGTATTTTTATTTCAATTTCAATAGGGCGCTTTATTTACAAATATTATTTATGTACAAATGTGTGGCGAGGATTTTTTTGCCTGTTCGCCTTTAAAATTCCCCTCAAGTAGAGCCGTGGGTTGTGCATACAATGCCCTGGTATTCACTCTCATTAAATGGATAGTTGCAGTTTTAATTTTGGAAATCTTTGTTTTGAACATAAAATGATTGTTATTGTATTTACTTGTGATTTGTATCGTAATATTAGTTTTTAGCATCCTTTAGTGCTTCTTTAATATTGTTTTATTTAGTTGTAAAATATCTTTTAAATATATTGCAACTACCGATTAAATGAGCACCGTTGGGAACCACGAGAAACCAACGGTCAGAACACGAATATATACAATTAATATAAACATATATACAAAAGTTACTTAAATAAGAGAAATAAATTATAATGTAAAATGTACCAGTTTTGCCATAGAAATAAGGATTAAAATAAAATTCACTTATTTACAATACTAAAAAAGAAAAAAACAACAACATATAATTGACGTAATGCTGTGGAATGTCTTCTCAACATGTCTCCGCCTGAAACAAAAGAAAAAGACGAAGCGGCAGAATCACGATTCATTTGAATCAGTGGTTTCAGTGCATATTACTCTTTCTCTCATTTCCCTCACATAGCTTAGGAATTGACCCAGGGACTGCACTACAGATATTCTTGTCCCTCATTATCGTAATGGCTAAATCTACGTGAATGTGATAATTTTGGAATGCACCAACTTGGATAAAAGTTCGTTTTTGATCTGTTTTCGGACATGTTAGTAAAATGTGAATCCAATCTTCATTTTGTTCCCCGCAAAGTGCAGATCCCCCCTCAGTTTTCTTAATTTCCACCCTCCTAAGCGAAACAATCCGTAACCCGATCGCTCTTTTGACTTGAGACAGTCAATGTATGGTTTTCTGCCCCATTGTCCAGCTACTAAGGTTTGCACGATATGTAATATCTTTTCCAGTCTGTTGGTCTCCATTTCACGACAGTATAAGTCTTGGAGTTTTCTCTTGATATATTTTAGATCGTTTAACGATGGACTATTCTGACTCACACAAGTGATTCCTCATAAGTATGGAGATCAAAAGTTTAGGGGTCGCTGAAATTATTAATTTCCGAGACTGCTTATATCCACCACGATAAGCCCTATAAACCCCAGCACTTTAGGGAAGGGTATGACTTAAAATAGGTGTCACACCTCAGGGAAGGGTACGACGAGTTAAACATTTTCGGTGTCGCTGTGATGAATGGTGTCACTCCCCTAAAGCCGGAGGTATATTTACAGAATTTACGCGAGCAAAGCTGCGGGTACTCAGCTGGTGAATACATAAACGATAAAATTAATTTGTATTATATGAAAACCGGTTTAGGAAATGTGCGAAATCTTCCGTCAACTTCTGTTATTATTTTATTATTCGGACAGAATTAATTTAACAAATCCAACTCCTTATCAATTCTTTGTGTAACCAATTGGCTCAACGATAGACGGTATGAAACTGCGATGCATATTGCACTGGTCCGTTCGTACTACATGCAGACCCAGAAAGAATAGTAGGTAATGGAATTGTGAATGTATCTCAAGCAAACTGTAATATAAAACTGTATATAGCGTACTATTGTGCTTCAACCCTTGCAAGATCTCAAAATAAATGTTACTTGTCGATGTCGGTAGCGATCAATACCAGACACTGATTAATCACTCTGCTCAGCCAAAAGTTCAGTCAGTGAATCATCAACCACATCAGAATGAAAATAATACCTGAATACGAATTATTTATTTCATTTATGTAAATATGTTAAAATAAATATTAATAACCGTACCTAACTCTATAGTTTTAGTATCAATTTTACAGCTCACTCCTCTAGCAACACAAAAGAAAATCGTAAATGAGTAACCCACATACATCACAGGTTATTGTCAAATTACTTCGATAATCGATTTATCTATAACTGTGAGATTGTACAGCATTCTGTCAATAAACATTGTAACAGTCCTTTTTTAATTTATGTAAATTTTTAAAAATAGTTTAGCTCCTTAACTTACCTAACATTTTAAATGTTTTATTTTATTTTTCAGACGTGTAAGTAAGTTGGAAGTGAAAGTGAAAATAATGCGATTTGCACATGGGTTGCTGAAATATTACTTTTGTAAATTTACCTTCTCCACATAGCCCCTCCCTCTCCCCTCCTCCCCCCTCCCCATCCCCCTCCCCACTCACCTAAACTACATGAACCAATGATGTAATAAAGTATAGAGTATTTTAAGTAAATCTTGACAATTTGACTAAATAATTAAATTGAAAAAATATTATATAGTTAACGGTTAACATTGGCTTACAGTTGCAACAGTTTGTTTATTTTGTTTTTATGAATATGATTTGTTTTCGAGAATTTAAGTATGTTTAAATGATTCTTTTATTATTTTCGTGATACAATAAGAAAACCGGAAGAGTATAGAAGGAAAAATTTGTTTTGGTGAACAGGATTCGTCACCGTTTTCGTTAACACCTCATAAGACGTAGTTTCGTGTTAGATTTTTAACCAACTTCACAACCCTAGACCGATCAGACTCGACAAAACAGATAATTTTTCGGTCTGTTTCGCTTGGGTAGGTTTATTTGCCCACTCCTAGTTATCGCGTCAATAATGTCAAACTTAGTTGACAAACTGTGAAACATAACACAATTTAGGATATATATTAATATTTTGTAATGTTTACCGAAATATAAGAAAGATTTCGCTACCCATTTCGTAAATTTAAAAAAAAAGATTAAAAAAAGTATTCAATTTGTGGCTATTATTTGATCATAAAACATGGAAGTTTGAATTTTTATTACATGGGCGTTATTCACTGAAAAATAAAAGAAAATACTGTTACACTCTTTACAGTCGAATACACTATATTAAGAAAAAAAGTCGAATACACTATATTAAGAATTTTTATTACTATACAGCGAAAAATATTATACCGATAAAAATTATTTGGGGCAAAATGGACTAAAGTGTACCATACAATTAACAACTGGATTTTACCGGGGAATAATTAAAAAGCTATGTTTTCACTAGAAAGAAATGAAAGAAATTTGTCAAGTATTGTTAGTCTAATTGTTATCGAGGTTCAGAGAAGAGAGCAACGAACATACACAACGACCAAATTCTCTGTGAAATGAGCTTCAAATAATTATAATATTTACTATGGTTTTACGGAGAGAAACTGGAAGAATCCGCGAAGACCATGGTTATAAATACACTCTAGAAATCCATAAAGCAAGAAGAATTACGTGATTTCAATTTAAAATATTGCAAATTTTTTTTTTCCTTTCATGAAAAGAAATAGTGTTCCCGCGCAACCACAACACCGTACAAGTAACAATGATGGAGAAGGAATTGTTTCTCAGAATGAATCAATTTGCTCCATTTGCAAAAGTGCTCCAACCGAGAGCAGTATACGCTAGACGACGAATATGCTGCTTAAGGAAGAGAGTGAAATATCCCTGAATAACGTTTACAATAAGCACTGAAGAGGATCATGTGAGTACGTATTATGAAACATCTATAAATTGTTATATTATTCAAAATGCGGCGTAAAAATGTATAAACACTTTGAACTTTCATACAAAATTTATCTTCTTACCTACAAGGTTAAATTTCTGAGAAAAGTAATATTACGTAACAGACAACAACTTTCTGACATTCAAAAGTTTCCGCACTCTTAAATAGATATTACTCTTACATAGAAATACAAGTGCTGGTACAGTCAGACTGATTGACGCCACAGAATTAAAGATATCATGTAAAGAAGGTCATGTAGAGATAAAAATATCGACGAAATTTGACATATTGTCAAGATAGAAGCTACCTTCTTCTCCATGCAGTGCGCGAGAAAGTAGTGTTCTCGACAAGTGACGTGAAACTCCTGGAACTGCACAAACTAGTGACACATCCACTACGCGAAAAAAACGTCCGAAACCGCGTCTGTTAGAATACCATGTTGTTTTTGTTATCGAAAAATATGAAGACAAGATAATATTAATTCGTTTTATATTTGTAATATCCAAATCAAACTTCCTCACGAAAATAACAATCAAGTTTATTTATGTTTTTTCCGACGTTCCGGCTCTTCAATTGGGTAGCCCTTCGCAACAAATTAAAACCAAGAGGTATATCAGATCATTACCTCTCTATTTTAGTTTCTTGAGAAGGGCTACTCATTTGTCAGAAATGTTTTTTAATAAACTTGACCAGTGTGCTAGTGATTCTCGTACATATCAACCAGAGATACCTGTTCTCTATAAATTTGTAATATTTATTTCAAAACAACTTTTTGGTTTTGCTTGCTTCATGATACATTATGAATCATACAAAATACACAATATCGACGTATTTATCGTACATATCTGTAACAATTGAAAATATTTCAATGCACCATATTTCAATGTCTATCTTCTATAGGAAGTCATAACAAATATGTGAAAATTATTTCTAAATTTTATTTCAAGTCCCAGTTTCTCAATGTCTGACGTTCTTCTAAGACTATATCGTCATCTTTTAAATCAATAAATTTGAAATGCTTATTATTCGACAAATCACGTGTTGAACCTAATGATGTGTCTGATTGATTTTGAAGAATTAGGGTAGTAAAAATAGAAAAAAAAATGAATGCTAGACCTTAATTCGGGGAAATTTGAAATCATTTTAATAACTTCGGTTGACGCTGAATACTTGCAATGTACGTTTGCATTGTCACAATTAGTTAGCACATCTTTCCACCTTAAAAATTGAATACAGCTTCCCTCGAACACTTATTGGAAAACAATTACTGGTGTAAACATGGAAAGTCCTAAAGCAGCCTACTAAGGTACCATCTAGGCTACAAAAATATTTAGACATAGTTAGCAACATTATATTTATCTAAAGTTTCACAGATAAATAATTTAGTGACAATTTATGTTATTATATTCTTTTTTCATTTTCACGATAATTTATTAGTTTTTAAAGTGTAAGCGATACATCATTTCTTTTCGCAGACTAACATACCACAACAAATATGGGCATTTTGTTTTTCAAATTAATGTAAATCTGAGGAAATTGTAATTTATGACTAATGAAATTGTAATAATGACTTTTTTATTTTAATTTAAAGATACGGAAGAAACATTTTGGAAGTTCAAAGTGGTTTTACAAATTGCTTGTAACGTATTCGTGGTATGGATGATTTATCCAGAACATGATATTCGCAAAATGTTTTTCACTGGTCACTAAAATAAACCAACGCCATGGATAGGAAAAGAGAGAACAAAGAGCGAGACAATGCTTGCAAAATGGAAGAAAATACGACCAAAAACAATGATTCAATTGTAAAAAAACATGCAAAAATGGTAAATAAAGGAACACAAAAAGAAACACAAAAAAATAATAACAAAGCGTACAAGTGTATTTATAAACGAAAAATTAAATCAAATAACTTCTTAAGGGGAGCGAAAACCAACGCCAAGAGAAAGAGTAACACAAAAGAGCCAGAATGCATTGCAAGTGAAGAAAATGATGACATTTGTGAATGGGAATATTGCAGTATTTCCAAGTCACTCTTAGAAAACCGTAAAGAAGCTGAAATGGCTGCTTCGAAATTGTTGGAAGATCAGAAACTTACCCCGCTAATAGTTGACTCAAGTGTAGAAACAGTTGAACTTCCGGTGTTGGTAATTGAAGGTAAGATGTCTGAATTGAAAGAAGACTTAGATGAAATTAGTGACCAATCTGGATCAAGTATACTTGGCGATGAAGAAACATCCAGAACAGAAACTGATGCTTCGAGTAAAGACGAAAGCAATGATGAGACAACAAGCATCATAAGAATAAGTATGCGAACGAAAGGAGGACACACGACAGAGCAAAATATGCTGATGAACAATGGAGACAATCAGATGAAAAATGATTTACGGAAAACGTGTACCAAATCAGGAAGCCAAAATGTATCCATGTTACCAAAGGAAATGGTAATAAAGAAAAATTCAGAAAAAATTGATGAAAGTGAATATGAGGAACGGGAAATATGTAGCACAAAAGTTCCAGAAGAGTTTACAAAATTATTACTTGAAAAAAACGTATCCAAAACTTGTGAAAGGAATAGACAATTAGGAGAGAGGAAACGTTTAGAATTAAGTATTGATGCCGTAGATTTTAATTACGAAAAGAAAGAAACGGAAAGGATAGAAGTTGGTACACGGAATGAAGACAAAAATTATGATGACGTAAGCTTCATATCAGCAAAAATGAAAGTAAAAGTGGTGAAAGTAAATACGTCCATGACTAAGATTAGAAAAACTCAGACAAAAAAGACTCAAATTGAAAAACCATATAGTTTAAATGAACATAAAACTTCGAAACGGGAAGAAAAAGCTAGAAACTCAGATAAACGTGAAGAGAGAAGAAACAAAGTAGAATTATCTCGTACAAAAACAAGTGAAGACTACTCTTCAACAAAAAATGGTTGTCTTCAACGCGAAAGTGGTATATATTCAATGCAAGAGGAAGATACGCAGGAAATTTCACTAAACAATTCTCTTAGTACAACCACAAGTTTGAAGCAAAGGAGTTCAGTGGCTGACAGCTCCTGTGAGGCAACTAGCCCGATTACGAACAGAAGAAACGCCCAACAATTTTCAGCGCAAAACGTGAAGAACAAAGCAGTAGAGATGACAAGGAGCAGGAAGGAAGCTAGACGGAAAGAATTGCAACGAAAGGTTGGCTGTGAAACAGTGAATGTGAAAGAAAATGGAAACTTGGTGGTGAAACCACAATCTTCCCAAATGATTGCGAGACAGAAGTTGAAGAAATCGGCCATCTCTTGGTCCAGTGTATCAAACCAATCAATTGCAAAAGAGCCACTACCTTTGATTCAACGGACAGCTGTAGTTCAGGTATCATGATCTAGTTAAATTTACAAATATTTTGGAACCATTTTATTTCGATTATTTTCACAAACGGAGAAAAATTAGTGATAATTCTACTTTTCTTATTTTCGCCTTTTTTCTGTGAAATTCAAAAAACAAATTAGCAAACATTAAATGATTTTGTAATTCCATAGTTAACCATATGTATCCCGGGAGAATTAGCACCGTTAGAATTTTCTCAAATTCTCGTGCATACAGCATTTTGCACAAACTTTTCACACAGACTGAAATGAACTTTTTTTTTGTGGGGCTTTAGGGCTCGTGAACATCGAGGTCATTAGATCCCTTTGAAATGAACCAACAACCTATGAAGTGTTATGTAATTTTTGGTATAAAATACTCATATTTTAATTATATGAAATTTTTGAAGGTCAACGCAAACATTGAATAGTCTGTAACTTATTGAACACACTGGATGATTTTTTATGACCTAATTTTTAAAAAATTGAAAGACGACAAAGAATATTGGAGGTAATTGCGTTCAACATTTTTTACTTATTATGTTGCATCATATATGTTGTGATTTTAATATAATAGGAATCTGACGGATACGAAGCACCCCCACCTAGTATGGTGTCCTCCATGTATGAAAAAGGCAGGAATCCACGCGAGAAAGTGACGTCCCAACCTGACGCACCCGTGCCTACATCAGAAACCCCACGGCCTTCACTATGCGAGGTACGGCCACATCTTGAGTGTGCGAGATATTTTCATACTGGTGTTGTCAAAGAACCTTGCATCAGTGATGTTGTATTCTATGAAAATGAGAGACCTCTAGTAGAAATGGACGTAGGGATGACCATCTGTTATCGCCAAACGATCATTGGCGGCCACTTGAAATGTATGACCATCAATGGCCCAGCCATATGTGTTCACTTAAAATGAATGGCCGTTTGGCATTAAAAGATGGTCACTCAATTTTTGCTAGAGACGGGACCGCAGTTCGAACTTGACACTTTCAGATTAATGCACTGATACGTCATCGACCTCGTGATTTTATTTGCCGTTACCTCACCATTATTTAAGAGATAATGGGAGGATCTTTCATCATTCAAATACTCATGCATATATTTCTTCCAAGAAACTCCACGCGGGTTGGGTCAGATGAAAGTGGTCATGAGCCTGAAATCGAACCCTGAGTTCAATTTCCGAATCGTCGCCATATTCCTCTGGTCATTGAAATACATTATTCACTGCAGGATCCCAGTACCACCGTAGTAAGACCTCCTACTACAAAATAATCAGTTCTCCTTAATGCGACAGAGAACAAGTTGTAGTCTATAACGCTGTCCTGTTGTACATATTGACCTTTTACAATTCGCTCCAAAGAAATGGTTCCTCGGAGAATAATGATCTGGAGAACATCAAAATAGCTATATTAGTTACACGGCAACTGCAAATATATCACGTTTAATGCCTTCACGACATACGGAACAAAACTGCAAAGTATCCTATCCATGGTAGTGTCATACAATTTTCTAAAATAAGATAATATTGGAGTCCCTTGCACATGGTTTGTAAATAAAGCAGAGGTGTAACCCTAAAATATTTAACTGCTATTATTATTTTTTCGAAGTATTGGATATGAAACCTGTGTTGTAAGTACAGCAAATTCTTACACTATACTCATATGCCAATAAATCGGTTTTCCGTATAAGTGTCCCGTATAGGAATATCGCTCTTTTCTTTCTAAAGCTTATATATTATTCTTTAAAGGAAACCAACTGTCACACACTTTCAGCACCAACACTAGAAAACACGCGTAACGTATTTCTATTAGTAACGAAATTTTCATAGATCTTATATTTTTCATTTATAAAGTTATACCTCTTCCATACAAGGTGTATCCAGCAATCGAATGGGATACACTTTATTTACGTTAATGGGCCACAGTTTTATCTGTGGAATCTAACTTAAACTTGTGATTGCATGAAGAAATTGTTTTTGTACAGCGGAGAGAAGGACGTCATGACGTGAAAATAAAAGCAACGAGTAACAGTTCCCTCAAGAAATTGAGAGGGTCTTTTCCTGACAAGTCTTCTGCCTCGCAACTCGTCGTTGGCGTACAGCCTCAGGTGATGGTAAAGACAACTAAACCTTCATCGCTTATTTATGCTAAGAAGTATTGCGAATCACGGCATCATTTAATACAACTTTTTCTTCAGAAATATTGATTTAATGTGACCTATTTAGCTCTGCGAAATGGTTATTACATTCTTGAACAACAGTTTCCAAATACGCACAACTTGACAAATCGCATTCTTCTGCCAATGAATTAAAATTGCGTACTCGATGTTCGTAAATATGTTGAATATATCCACATGTTAATTAGTTAATTAATCAGTTACAATCACCAATTCGATTAAAAATTATTTTTTCTTCCCATGTACATACAATCACAATTTCTTCTTCCATGTAGGTTCACATTACAGAACTCCCCTTGTACTTTTCAATTCTACATGAAGCTATGTGTAAGATATATGATGTAATCGTTTGAACAAATTTAAAGAATTCTTCTGATCTTTAGAAAGCATGTTCTAGAATCAAAGTTCTCTCTTCAGACGAACCAGGGTACTCCAACCTCTCCCAAGAAAGTAATTTCTCGTAGTAATCCTAAATTTCGATATTTTTTGTAAACATTCATTTTTCCATTATGAGTTTTATTATTCATCATTCACATACAAATCACTTTACATTCACAGTAACGACATTAACATCAGGACTGTTGACATAAAACTACGTTCTGTGATTTATTCATTGATTTATTAATGCAAGAATTTAGGAACTTCTTTGACGAGAGTTCTTAAGTACGATTTTGATAGAAAACTATCTTCTGACATTTTTCAACTCTAGACGTTTCTCGAGAAAGTTCTCAGTTAAAGGGAGAATAACGTAAGACATCGCTACAAAGCAAAATCAACATTACTTAAGTCCGACAATTAAGAAGGCAATTTGCTGCACACGTAATGCATGAGAAGTGGATGAGGTCATGTTTGACGTCATCTGCGTGTAGAAAAAATCCCTGTAGATCTTCATAAACGAATAAAACCTCGGTAAAACCTGTAGCGATACTAATGAAGTTTCTTTCTGACCATGGAAATTTTAATAAATATGTACGGAAGATGGGGAAGGAAATAGAGACAGATTGTTTGTGTGGTATGGCTGAAGAAGATGAAAACCATTATGGACGAGCTGAATGTCGGGAATATTACGGACATACAGACATATTTTATGATATAAACAAGGATAAATTATTAGAAACTGAAGCAAAAATGAATTTATTTCAGATTACGTGACAAAAATTGGAACTATATTGGATGCTATGGAAATGAAATACAACTAGATAAAAATAAAATTTAAAAAATGGACCATGTAACGTTTTGAAACAAAGATTTGCGACGTTTTGAAACAAAGAGAGTGAGATCGCGATTAATGAAATATTTGCTAAACTGGACGCTTCTCATGGAGCGCTGAAAGACCTCATACAGGAGTGGGACTAGGTCATTTTCGTAACCATGCTTTACATTACGGAATGTTTGAAAATTGACGATCTTGTTTCTCCATCATTATTCGATCAAATTCAGTAAATGGATGTAATATTCAAATTTTCTCGACCTTTTAAGGCTACTTGGAAGAAAACCAATCACCCATTTTTCAAAACATTAATAAAAGTCTCAATATCTGAAACTAAAAATGATTTGAAACCAATGATTTGAATACGTCCCATGTAACGACTTATCTGATTAAAAATATCATTCCGATTTCTTTGTTTTTTAGGAGACATTTGAAATATTTGCTCTTAATTCTTTACCATGAATCTAGTGTTTACACAGGGACAATTATCATTATCAGATAATTTATAATACCCAGATTCATTTGAAATTGATGAAGTTTTTTTACTACAGGTCAGGACATCAAATGACGATGTTCGTCCGTCTGGAGACCATGTTCCAGAAAGAACACAGGTGCGCAGGTGAAAGAACAGTCAATGTAGAATAGAGGACAGGTTTCATTGGTCATTTGAAGAATTAAATCAAAAACTGGTGCCATGTCCAAATGTCATAAACTTTCTTCTACCACTACTACGCTTGAATATTTAATTTTCCAGGACACATAATGTTTACTCTATGAACACACGTTATAATCCACGGATGAAATAAACATATTTGAATATTTCGCTAACACGATAGTGGCGTGTCAAAGAGTTGTGTATTTTTATATGAAATGGTCACAATGTGGCATTAATATGAAATTCATTCAATTCTTATTTTCATAACATACTTTATAATATTTAAAAGAGAATTGTAGTGTATTCATCGTCATATTCGGTAACGAAGGGAGTATAAAAATACATTGAACAATCAATTATTAGAATTTGTATGTAGCAACATCATATCTTGTTAAGTAGTTTTATTCTTGATCGCAAAAGCCACCATCTACCACACTCATCTCTACTAGCATCACCATACTCTCCACAATAAATGAGGCAATGTTCAGAAACAACCAGTATATACAGTAATGTGTTACCAACTTACACATTGCAAAATTCAACGTATCTAATATTCTATTGGCATTAACATTACTAAGTGCAATAAATATTTACAATGCAAATACATTCAAATATTCTGCTACCAAAATGGTCTCTTTCGCCGCTTCGGTTGTCCATACAACGCTAAAGTAAAACGGTGACACTCTCTGCAAAGCAGCCCATAATCTTAGAATACTGTGACGTATATAGTTCAATCGCTAGGGATATAAAAAGGGCAAATCTAGTGAAAAAAAATATTTTTTCTCAATCGTTTCTTATGTTTTTGGAGGTGCAGAATTGCAACTTTGCCACTTTGTACATTTCGAAAAAGATTCGAAAAATGCTCTTTTTTGCGTTTATAACTCAATACATACATGCTTCAATAGGAAAATATCAGATTGACAAAATAGTGTACGTTAAATATCTTACAAATTAGATCTTTACCGATTTTTTCCCGGTGAATAGATATCGCGCGGGGAATTTTGACCACAATTTCTAAATGGACCCCAAAAAGAAGTTTTTCTTTATTTTTATTTTTTGCTTATAACTTGAAAATTAGATACGTTTAGAGAATAGAACCCAGCTCGAAAATAAATTACATTAAAGCCCAGAGATCTATTTATAGATCAGCCAGAATGGTTATATATTTCTTACAACTAACTTCACTTTGAAAAATTGGGACTTATGTTATAAGAATTTTGAAGTTTGATAGATGTGTAGGAATTAATACATATGTTTTAAGTATGATTATTGATACTTTAAAAAATAAAATAAAGTCGTCGTGAGGCTCTTTGCGCAGAGTTGTATGTTTCGTTAACTGAGTTAGTAAAACTTTACATTTAAATAATATTGGACTTCATTATATTTCTAAACACGTTTCTCTTTGTTGCTGTACAAGATAGGAGTAATTCAGCGAAATGATACCCAAAATATTACTTTCCAAAAACTGCTGATCTATTTATAGGTAGCTGGACGCATTGCATTTCGGGTACAGGAAACTTGAGCATTGCCGTCCGCAGCTTACGTACATAGAAAAGAGTCAGAGCGGTTATGTGTCGTTTAGTTCGATATAGTGAATGTTTTGTTTGAACGTTTCCCGTGTAAATATATACGAAAAGATCTATTTTATTTTCGTCCCTTTTTTCACTGGTAAGGTCACTTCGTTTTATTATTCACAGTGACGGACGATGACGAAGTTACAGATGATGCATTAGAGTACTCGACTGAAAATGATACTCCAGGACCTCCACTAGTGCACAAAATGAAAAAGAACCATATGTTTGTGTACTATAGTTACGTTCAATAGGTTATGTGCGTGCGGATATACTTGTTCATTTTTGACGTATTGTTGTTCATACTATTAGGAGAAAGACTAAATAAAACGAAATAAACTGACAGGAAACATATGTCTCACAAAAATCGGGCCCGGTTTATACAACACTAGAGGGTAAGCAAAAATCTAGCACTCACGACACTCAAAATAAACTGAAAAAAACTGAAGGTTTTGACTCCATTGCAACCTCACGATGACCCTGTATTATGAAGACATGTTGGAGAATATTTTGTTAGTCTGTTTAGTATACGACTGCATCAAAGAAATGCCGAGATTGTACTTTAGATCCTGATAAACATAGATCATTTCTCGGAATTTTTCACCTTTATGTCTCATTTCAGCGGTTTTGAATTTTCGAACAGAATTTCTCGGTCAACGAAATTATCGTCTCAATAGACAAAAGTAATTCATTCAAGGGAACGTGATTAGATTGGTTGACATGTCCTGGCTTCCCTGTAGAATTTCCCAGATATTGCTAAAATTTTGACTTGCATTGTGAAAGAGTCAGAACATAGATGTAAATGTGATGATAGCATGAAAGATTGACGTATGTGACGCACCTCCTTCACATCTCAAAGAAATGTGCTTTTATAAATGCTCTTCGATGGAATGAACCATTATGTAGGGAAGAGGAAGGGTCAAAGACACTGCCAATTTCAAAACATTCCGAGATTACCTCTGACATTCTGTCAAAATGCAATGTTACTGTGTCAAAAATGTTTTGAACAAGTCCACATGTTGTAGAAAGATGTATCGTCTTCATCAGAAAGGGAAATGAAGTGTTATAAGAACACAGTGCATTATTTATAATCAGTTTACTATTAAATAAGTAAGTTTTGTGTGTTGCTTGTTGCATACTCAATGCATCATGAATCTGCCCAGCGATGTATTTATAGATCAGCTCATTATCGATAAACGAAATGTAAAAATTACTTTTTGTTGTCATTTTTATCGTCCTACAACCTTCTATGACTAACTGTAGGGATATTACGCGAATTAAAGATAAAAAAATAATTTGGGCGTTAATGGTTAAATATATTTAAAACATGTCTCTTATTGTGTATTTCTCGCAAAATGAACTGTTAACGCGTTAGAGCGCGTTTAATTTAAGTCCACATTGGACGAAACTGCTAAGCTAAGAACAACTCAGTTTGAGTTTTATTTTCACAATGTCTATACTTGTAACCATTTAGTTTATTGTCCTCCAAGTGTTCCCACGCAGTTTGTACTGCTTTTATGACAGTAAATTTATATTTACTACATACACACGTAATTAAATAATGAATGTGAAAATTATTTAATTTTTCTGAAGACTCTTAATAGTACAAGTTGTAGGCTTCGAATCTTCCACAATGAGAGAACTTCGTACAAATCTATTCCATTGTATTTTAGACAATGTAACATACCGCATTTTAATTTAAGTTTTCCGCAGATTAGGAAGGATACATATAAAGTAAGAGTTTCATTGTGACCTTCAACTGGTGCATGTCGTGGTGTATATGAACAGTGATTGTTTGTTAAATTTTTCAATTTTCAAATTTGAACGGAGCACTCTCCTTGTTTTTGTCTTGTCAAAAGACTGCCAACAAAATTTCAGATTTTAAAAATATATTTTAGGAAAGAGCTCAACTTCTATATGACTCGACTAACATTACAATTAAGATTTAGGATGTAAATTTTAAGTTTGAAGTGGAAAAGAGAGGTGAGGAACGATATGAGAAAAGAAGTTAGAGCAGTGGAGGTCATTACTTTGCCGTGGAAGAAATGAAACCAATCGTATTATAAGTTCACTTATTTTCGACAACTAGAATCGCATAATGTCAGCAAGTGTACAGTTACACAGAACAACATCGCAAGATAATAATAAAAATATGGGGGGATAAATCAAAAAACAAAACCCAGTTCCTTTCTGAGTATTCTACGAAGTGACATAGACTGATTTTTTTAAGTCACGAAATCTCTTTCACGCAATACCCCTTGAAAATAAAATGGCTTGAGATCCTGTAAAAAGAGTAAAAGTGACTTTGGATGTGCAGGGCCTCTCGTCTGAAGATGAGATTCGCTCTTCGTGCCAGAGATCTTTGCTTCAGGAGAAATCCAAGGTAAGTAAGCCTGTATCTCCTTAAATATTCAACGATTATAAATAAATGTTTTTAAGATTTGAATATTCCTTTCTTACGAACATGGGCACTTATCTATTATAGTTTAAGATATAAAACGTACATGACGCAAAAGAACAATTTGTAATCCATCTACTTCTGTTGTTTAAAACTATTATAGTTCAATTTTTGATGTTGTGAAATTACTTAAAAACATAAAAAGAGTGTAAATATATTGTCGTATCACTGTTACCGAGTAAGAAAAAGTGACGTTTGTTTTTTAAATTTTGCTTAGGAACAATTGATCATGCTATGTTATCTGTCTGCTGATGAAATTGTATGTTCAAACTAGCAGTACTACTGGGCGTGACCGGAATTTAAAACGAAACTTAAAACACAATTATTTGATATTCAAAACTTTAAAACAATTCGCAAATAAAACATTTTTGGCATTGTTAAACAAATATACAAAAAATACATCAACAATGAAAGAAAAATTAAGACTGAAAACTGATATATTATATCTTCAGTGGGTATTAGAAAACGCAACAGGTCAGAATTTTTTACTTTATTTACAGCCAATTTGCATAATCAGTTTTTTCTCTGGTAATTCATTAATATTAACCATGTTTTTCATTTCAATTGTAATAACTCTTAAGAAGTGTCCTTTAAAATTTCAAATCATGTCTTTAATTACTTTTTCCGACTTCCATGCAACGGATATTCCAAAAAATTTACTTTCATTGGTGTTGGTATCCTTCCGCGGTAAATTACTTCATCTAAAGTCAGAAAATAGTAAGTACAAGATTACGTTGGCAAAAGTGGTCTAGGATAAAACGTAATATTTTACAATAAAAAATGACATAGAATACTACCTTCTTATTGATATCTTAAAAAGTTTCTAAAATAATTATCTTTTGATACTTGTAAGTAATAGAAACATGTTTGTATATTGAAAAGATACTAAAACTTTCAATCTATGAGTTGATTTAGTTTTACATTTACCGCAGATTGAGATCCATCCCTATGACCATGAATTTTTTTTTTTAAATCCTGAAAGTACTCAGTAAAGAACTATCTTGGAAAACAATTCAGTGTATCCCTCACATAATAGTGTATTGCGGAAATATTGAAAATATAACGACACTATTATCTTCTATAGATTAAAAAGTTTAAGAGATAATGAATCACATAAAAATCATATTCAAATTTGAAGAAACTGTTTCTGGTTCACTCTACGTAACAAATGAAGGTGAAAACCGAAACAATTTTTTCAAATCTCTACGTAATTTTTGTTTTGTCTAAAATTTTTCATTTAATATTTAATTATAAATATATACTTACTGTGATGCCCTTCTTTCTCCCCGCAAATGCCTATCTAAAGACTGAATTACCCGTTGAATAGCTCAAAAAACTTTACCCCTTATAGGATCGGATAGGTATCTGTAGGAAAACCACACACTTAAAACAAGTTTAGTTCTAAGTTCTATGAGAATTTTCCCCTCAAATAACATAGAATAAGCATGGAATAACTGCAGAACATACATGGAATAAATTTGGGTCCTGAGTGTTTGCTTCCGCAAGGAGTTAATAACCAACACAGGGGATTTGTGAGTTGACTGACAGACTTTTGATCAATGTTACACTATATTTAGAAAATTTTCTAAACTGGACATCATACTTGGACAAATTTACTAAGAAAATACATTAAAAACCACTCAATATCATAAAATAAACCTAATTAAACTAAGAATTATTTACAAAAATAAGTATAATTAATTACTGCCTTGAGTGAAGTCTCTGCGTTTTAACGCTACAACCTTAAACATACTTCTGATTTTTCCATTGTTGTGTCAATGAAGAAAGTGAAAAGTTATGCAGTTATTTAGAATAAATTTACAGTTCATCTTGAACTCAACGTACAGTTCTCAACAAAAAGTTTAAACATGGCGTATTTCAACTTGAACTCATATGCAACAGAACATTGTCTGATTTTTCCTAATCTGGTATGAATTCCACGCACCACTCTGCTTCGATGGCACGAAAATGTCGGAGAGTATCCATAGACAAGCAACTCCGTTTGATAAGTCCTGTACCGACTACTACGAGGTGTGTGTTACTTCTGGCTATTGTATTAGAAGAGAGAGTTCTTTGGACACTCAACCTGAAATCCAGATGCGTAAGGGGCAGAGGGGGAACATCCCTCTTTGTGATAGGTTCGGCGATGACGCTAGACGAAATTGCTCTCTTGGATGCTTTCGTTGCTGGTAGCCGCCGTGGTGCAGTTTCGTGACTTTTTTGTTTTCTTCGCAGCTCGTCGGGTACTAAATAATGCCCAGAGGGGAACATTTGCTCATAGTACTTATGACTATTAGTCTGATGATGTCACGAGCTTCATTCTGTCAACTGAATACATCTCCTTCACGTTAGGGCACCAAGGAGATTACAAGTAATTACCATCTTCCAAATAATTGGTACCAAACTATTTGAAAATTAATAAAAATTATCCAAAGGATAACACTAAAATACTTTCATTTTTCTTGGAAGAAATATAGAGATATCGATGCGTTCTTAACATAAACATAAACAAAGACGTAGCACAAGACCATGCGAACAAGGAAGGCCGACCCCAAGTAAATGGGAACAGGTCTAGCAGGAAGAAGAAGAATACATTCTTAGCATTAGGCAGTAATGAATTTTTGTTTTTATAATTATTCTTAAGGAGTACATATTTCATCTTAGGTGTTGCTGAAGGCGAAGAAATCTCAGTCAAGAACAAGGAGAAGAGTTCTTCGAAAGAAGATTTGGAATCAGACACAGACGAAGTCGGCTGTTCTTTGCAACAAACTTCCCAGTGAGACGTCTTCGGAATCTGTGCAGCCGTGTTTGCTAAGAGCAAACAACATGAAAAGATCTAGGGGTCGCATGCTCTCCAAAATATTACAATCGTGTGCGTCATTGAAACCAGATGCAACACAGCATCTTCAACAACACATATCAAAAGCCCAAACTGAAATGTATTTAGTTCGTAGTACACCCTCAGATTCTGCAAACTACTCAACTTCACCGAAAGAAACTACATCGACGTCCAATTCGCGTTTAACACCAAGGTTGAATTGTGATTCTAGCTCAAACGATACAATCAAATCCCGAAAAAGAACATGGTGTATGTCTAAATCATCATTAAACTCACAAGATACAAAAGAAATGGAACCACAGTCTCATACCGAATCAGAATCACAAGAATATTCCAGTTCTGATACAAAAAATTTCCCTAAACGAAGAAGATTAACTTCTCTTGCTCACACGAAATCATTGAAAATATCCGCGAAGAATTCCTTCAAATCAACAGATTCGTGTTCAGACAATGAAACAACGCTTAATATTGGATCTACCGCTTCCATTGAAAATATAAAATCTAGTTCTTATTTATCTCGTAAATCGACAGATTCATTAACATTACGTCGCCAATCAGAGCCAAAGATGATTCGTGAATCGTCATCACAAATCGAATGTCGTCACTGTTCTCCATACGAAGAACCCAAAACTCCCCCATCAACTCCCACTATTACGTCAAATACTCCTGAGCTTAATGAGTCACATTCACAGATTAATTGCACCCAATGTTCGCCGTATGAAGGTGCGAAGCGATCGTTTTCAAATATGGTGACTCCATCCAAATCTCTATCCAAATTACCCCAACTCCAAAACTCTTCGTGGCAATGTCAAAGAATTCTTGTTAAAAATCCATCTCAATCAATGACAGAAATAGGTCAAGGCAGATCACCTTTTCCTTCGGATTCAACGTATGAAGAGAAACAAACTGACGAGATCATGAGCGAGCAATCTCAATCTCACCCGGGGCCGTCGGATCAGTCCAGTGCAGCTAGTGCTCATCATCCTTTATATTCATTCACATCCCCATGTTTGACCCCATCCCCACTTCTGTCACTACGCATGAACGAAGGACCAACTTCCCAATCGCAATTTCAAGAGCAAACAATGTCCGACACGTCGTTGGAGGCGGAGCGAATCTCACGACCTCTGTCGACCCAATCGGAACGCATTTCAACAACAGCCACTTCGTCATCGCAATCGGATTCTTCTGGATCTCAAGCCCAGAGATGGAAGGACCTTGTTGCCAATTCTCAACTGGGGATCATCCCTTCTGCTTCACATTCGCAATTAGGCTTCAGACCCTGTTCTCCATCTTGTGCTTCCTACGAACAATTGAGACCCACATCTCGCGAGGATCTGCTCAATTTGCCTCCATGCAAAACTGTGCGCAGGACCCGTTCACCACCACGCATCCCTCCGTGTGTGAATCCCAAGAAGAAGAGGCGCGCGCGGAGAGTAAAACGCGTGCAGAAGACTATTCCTAAGACTTCTGATGCGTCAGATCCAAAGGAATCAATTGAACGAGTAAGTAAGTGATATCAGCATGAAAGAATTATATTCAATGACATATGTCATAGTACAATCTCTCATGGTTTTTATTTTATATTATATAACCGTAAAAATATTGTCACCTAGATATCACCTAGAAGTATATTTATTGAAGTGTAATTGGTGTTTGTGGGTTGGAGAACTACCGAGCGTCTTCACCTCTTTCCTATATATGTAGCGGTATAGTTCTAGTGCTAAGTTTTTTGGGGAAATTGTCAGTTTCGGCTAGATGACAGGAGTAAATATCTCTTTATCTCAGTTCCTTGTTTACGAACAAAACTCGGAAAGAAACAAAAATTTAAGAACAGGAATTAAGATGAGGATAAAGAGTTCATCGCTTGCAAATTTATTGGTCCTCTTCTGCACAGTCTTTAACATGGCGTGATCGTCCAGTAGCTGCAAGAGATAAACGCCGTGGCCCTTATTTTACGTTGGTTCCCTTTGCGCCTGGAGGGCGTCTGGCGCGTGAGGGGTCTGTGGCGGCTTCACGCAGACGCGCGTCTTTGCCTCCAGGACCCATCGGTGGCGGTTGCAGTGGTTGTGGTCCGTGTGCACTCGCTCAACCACGCAGGTATCTATCAATTATAGTACATATTCTACATGCGTTTACTCCGTGAAAGCAATGGTCAGAGGAAAATGACGATGACCAGGGAATTGGGCTTGGGATCTCATGCTTTTCTGACAGGGTGTTGACTTCTACACCACCCATTTCAATCACGGCCTCATACTAGATGATACCTCGGTGTCATATTAGATAAAGGTTTGACTTATAGGAACCATATTGAATATGTTGGGAAAAAGATAACAAAAATTTATTTTGGATTGGCGAGGGTAGGGCTCTCCAAGGATAATATAGAGATATGTCACTTGCTCCAATTGTATCGAAGGTAATGGTCCTCATCTTCACATGCTGCGGTTCCATATGGGTAGTAAAAGCGAATCTAAGGCGCAATGAACGTGTTACTTGGGTTATACCCTATAGACCTAGAATTAAACAAACATTGGATGTGGAATAGAGTGCGACAAGGGGCGGAAATACAGATAGATGATGTACAGATAACGAAAACAACTAAAAGTTGGAAGAAGAGAATAGATCAAAAAATTAGGAGAGTGTTTGCAGTTACGGTGGGAGAAAACAGAAAAGGAAGATTGACATACAGGTTCATATCACAAGTATTTTTTACTTACAAGAATCGGATATGGTTTAAACCAACACATTTGGTATTCTAATATTTAACAAGTCATGGTGACTTCAACGATTATTGGCACCGACGTAAAGTGGGGGAAGACGGGGAATACTAGTCGGAAGGTAATAGAGAATGTAGACCACGTGCTCCATGATTCCGAAATAACTGACGAGGAACGAGGTGCATGGTTCAGAACAGTCCGTCGACATGGCCATCTTGGTACAAATACATTGGAAAGGAAGAGGTTTACATGGAATTCCAAGACTACATAGAAAAAACACTTACAATACGGGAAATAATTAAAGCTAGAAAGTAGACAATACCTCCACGTGGTTAGGCATGGATGCATAACACAAATGACAGCTGAGTGTGGAAAGCTAGACATTAGGGAGAGGAATGGTATGTGCAATTTAGCAGCTCGAGCAAAGCAAGTCAAGTAGAAGATGAGTGAAGAGAAGACAGTTATTGTGAAGAAATGTACAAGGCAATGGATATAGAAGAAAGGTGGAATTAAATAGAAACATGATGTAGTGACAATAAGAATAGGAGTTTGTATGTAAATTTATCATGTAAAGTTATGAATTAGTAAGGATTAATTTGTAAAGAGAAAACAAACCGCAGGTAATGATCTTACGGCCGATAACGTGAGAAAAAATTAAAATGAATAAAAAATGAAAAATACTGTTTAGTAGATAGAGGAAAATGTATTCAAGTAAAATTTCTTTACACTTAGATCCTACTGGAGTCAGAGTAACAGCGGAGGTACCTTCATTGGAGGTATAGGACCATTTGCCAGTGGTACCAGTGGCAACAAGGATGCTGTCGTTAAACGAAACGTGGAAGGCGACGCTTACGACAAAAATGGTAACCATAGTTATGTATGAATATTATGGACCTAGAATCTATGTGTAATAACCTTAAAACATTCTAAAGAAAAAATGATTTGTTTTAAGGTTATTTGAGTACAATTGTTTTAAAATTCCTTTTCTTTTGTATAATAACTTTCTCTTGATGAAATATGAAATTAGTATGGTTTTCCGTAAAATAATTTCTGAGACTTCGAACTGACACACAAATCAACAGCGTTTGTATCTTCTGACAACGGTGGTTTAGTGGTAGCGTTGTCTTCTCCATCATACCGCTGAGTGGCGCAGTATGGGTTCAAAGGATCTTCGACTATACTAGATGAGGTTTTCATCTGTGGTTTCCCTCACCTTCTGCAGACAAACGTCGGATCTGGGAGCTTGTGTTACTTAACTGCATTTCTTTAGAATAGGTGAGATGTTTTATACCTCCTATCGGCCAATGCAGGGTAAAATAAGATTGATTTAGTACATTTAATTTTATGTGGACCACTTTTTATACAAGAGTGAAATATTATATAAGATATTTTTATTCCAATATTTAGTAATATCTTTAGAAAAGTACCTCTAATTCCCTCTCACCCAAAGGCTTTTACTCCAGGCCATACGCACAAATAGAGCAACCGCTCGGTATTGTTGGGTGGGAGAGAATTGGTTAAATTCCCCTTTACACCAAACTAGAAGCGATTTTCAGCTAAGGCAAATCTCACATATTCCAATCGGTTGTGTAACACATTTTAAGGCAAAACAAAATCACCTTCACAATGACGTTACCAAAGGTGCGATTAGGTAGAGTGTCTGACATGTCTCCTAGTCATCATTAAAACTAATCAAATGAAATATTCATACAAGAGGTTAATTAATTAATTAATCGTAATGTGCAGGGGATTTCAATGAGCCATGGGCGCTGTTTGTGTCGACGGAGGCTCCAAGCGATCTCTGGCAACAACTGCCCGGAGGAGAATGTTGTTGCACGAAAGAAGAGAAACCTGAAAAACCAGGATTGCAAGTTATCGTCTCAGGACATGCTTTGTCACCAGAACCTGCGTCTAACGTTGCGCCTTCCTCAATTCAACAGGTATTAATTAACTTCTTTTAAGTAGTTTTCCAACAAACAGTTAGTTAATGGTTACTGAGACATCGTATTGAAATGAAATGCAAGTACATTTTTTATCTATGTAAATAATTATTTTCCCAATATACTAATTGTGTATGTCTTTCTATTCTCTTTGATAATCAATGTTTTCTTTGATGAATTATTTATTTTTCAGAATAATAAATTTAAAGACATTTTATGAAATAGTTAACTGAAATTTACCCTAAAATAACAGCAATAACATTAATTGAGTGATCAAAACATTAACAACAATCTTCTTTGATGTCGAGATCAGAATTGAATTTTGTGCTCATAGTTCGTACTAATAATCATGCCTTTTAAACAATTTAAGGAACAGAAAGCAAATACACATTTTAGTGAATACTCTCTTATACTCAGAAGTGTAAAGAATATTTTCAAACACAAATTATTTATATTTTTTAGTTAATTGTGGATATTCCCGTATTTTTTTCTAAAATGAAGGGAGAAAGGTTATGTCCATTGTTCATTCGCACTTTGCAGCTCCCGAGTGCTGGAGAGGGTTCTGAATCAGAAGAACCGGGATCGATTCCTTTGACTGCGGCGGCGGCAGTTGAGATGGAGTCACACTTGGTGATAACGACGCAGCCCCAGCCACGTGCCGACACCCGACGTAGAGAGCGCTGGGTGCTTCGTGCGTTGAGAACCTTTGACGCTTGGATTTCCCCGCGATCATGCACTAGACGACCACCAGGTATACCACGAGCCTCCTCACAAGTGTATACCGTGGAATAAATTATAAGACTCACTTGCACTCACTGCGGGAAGCTGACAAAAAACAAAGTTCTTGCTTGGGACTGCACCCCTGCTAACGCCCTTTGATTTTTTTTTCACAATTTTCCTTAAAAGTTTAAATTCCTTTATATTGTTTATTAGCACACCGTGTTGGTCAAATACGAATTTTATACACAGATTAATATATTTTATGTCCTCCCAAAGGATTTCAAGTTATTGTTTACATTCTCCAAATTAGTGTCATTCAACGACATCCACGTTATCAGTCTGTAGACTCTGCAACATTTGATGCAACAGTTCGTGTGGCTGCTTCTTGCATTCTACATTCCTAACGCAGTCTGGTCGTTTCTTTTCTTAGTCCCACAACTTTCAAAGATAGGTCTTGAAGAGAAAATTATATATCTTACAATCATGAAAAAAAACACTTTTTCTATTTCCAAATCGCATACCATTTAAAGAATTTCACTTACCACACAGCACCATTGTAAACAATTTCAATTAATACAAAGTAATATAAGAAAATAACCCCCTCTGGTTTTACAAGAGTTGTATGATTCCAAAAATTATCTTCACCTAACATACTCAACAGCAGTTCATTTTAAAAGTTCTTCTTAAATAAACAATTATCAAAACATAACATTCATCCATGAGCAGAAATGTCATTCCTAAAACCATATTAATTCAACTAGCATTATTTCAATAAAAACATTCCTTAGCAAACCCAGGCACTCAAAATATTGACTCGTAATAAATTACAATTACAAAGACACATAAACCAGTTATAAACACATTATTATTTTGACGAAAAAAGTACTGTTTGTTAGATCACCGTTTATTTTTGTTTACTAACCTTAATTTTTAAAGATCCGACTCTTATAAGTTCAAAACACAAACAGTTCTAATAGTATTTTCAAACGCTACGGCAATTACCATAAATTTGATCATAGTTTTTATTTTGTAACTCGCGCGTATATTTAGTAAATTTATTCAATAGTGAGTTGATGGACATCACTAATACGTACACTAAAGTACCAGTATGAAAAAAAACAACACTTTTTTTATAAATATGCGCCAACTTCGCCATCTATTGCTTTGTAGAGGAAACTAAAGACAATGACCGTGAAGCACACTATTGAAAGAAAATGGAGACCCGAGTTTTAAAATCTTGAAAAAATTAAAGAAAAGTTATCACGATTCAGCGGAAGGAAAAGTCGAATAAAAAAGTGTAACAATGAAAAATGAAACAAATATGATTGGATATATCGATGAAGACTTTGTATTTCCTAAGAGTTTGAATGCAAATGATTGTGTATTTGTCAAAAAAACGCAATTTTAAGTCTCAGAACCGAGTTACTTGACGTATCTATACCCAGTCGTCGCGTTGCTATGGAGAATGAAATTAGCAGCGAGACCTGACCTTGATGGTATCTCTACTTAATCCCACTCATAAACCTTGCATTCTCTTGCCTCTTAATTGTAACCAAGTGAAAATTGAAACTTCTAAATCTGAGTAAACACAAAAATGTATGCAAAATGAAAATGCATAATAATGATGAGATCCATCTGCTATATTTATAGCAGAGGTTGCAATAAAGGTGAAGGTTGATACCGATAGTTGTCTTGGGTTCTCAGTTGCATTGGAAGTTTGTGTTTCGTATAACTAGACACGAACTGCCCCATGGGTGGTGAGTCTTATTCAACCGGATCGTATATGCAACACACATCTTCTGTGATGATGTAATTTTTTTAACCTTTTTTCCAGCATCATCGCAGCGTATTCACTCAGCTCCTATTGAACGTTCGCCGGAACCTCTAGGTCATGAAACACGGACCAGACCATCGAGCGAAGTATCTCGCATTACATGGTGGCGTAAAATGAGAAGAACAATTTTCAGAGACAAATGCAAAGGTACAAGTTAACTTTCTAAATGATGCAAGATATATTCTTTCTTGTGTACTGATTAGTATTAGACGTTACAAACCATCAATTCCATGGACCGAATATACAGGATGATTCAGAATTTATATTACACAGATATATGTGTTGTAGAGGGGACACAGAACCGCAATATTTGGTAATAAACCCATGTCCGGAAATGTGCCGTTTGGAAGATAAACGACTTTTAACGATGGAAGGCAATACATATGAACAGAGGACGGTGTCTCTGTCACGTTATGTCTAGTGTGACGTCATGTTACGTGTCATCAGAGAACAATCCAATGAATTGTTGCGCTAGTACATCAATTTCCACTGAGCGATCGAGAAAGACGGTGCATTACAAAATGGCGGAGTACACGTTTTCCGAGTACACCGACATGTTGCTCATCTACGGTGAAAGTGGATGAAATGGTCTATTAGCACAACACCTGTATCACGAACTATTTTCGGGTTGTGTCCGTCCATCACATGCCATTTTGCAAGATTGGAACTACGACTTCGGGAAACCGGCACCTTCAAGGCTAATAGAGCCAACTGTGGTCATGACCGGACGCGCCGCACTGTTGACGAGGAAGAGGAAGTCCTCCAAATAGTCGACCAGCCCGGCTATGAGTACCCGCAAAATCTCAGGTGCCGTGGATGTATATCAGAGCAGCGTCTGGCGAGTTCTCCATGAACAACAACTTCACACATACCACCTCCAGAGGGTGCAAGCATTGGATCCAGCTGATTTTGCGTCACGTGCCGATTACTGCGCGTGGTTCCTACATCGTTGTTTCGACGATCCAGACTTTCCTCTGATCATTCTCTTCCGTCAGCACCTCCACCAAACATTCGGAGACAGGTGGATAGGTCGCAGTGGCCACTAGAATCGCCTGATTTAACATCTCTGGACTTTTTCCTGTGGGGCTACATGAAGAATATTTCTTACGAGACTTCTGTGGAGTCACGGGACGATCTCCTTGCTCATGTAATGGCTGCGGTGGAGATCGTTCAGGGCTCTCCAGGACTTTTGGACCGTGTGTACATGTACATTGTTCGCAGGTACACTTTGCGCAACGAAACTCGTAGTCACCACTACGAGCATATGTTGTAGTTCACGCAGGTATGAGTTAATTGATGCACGTGCAGCGTTTATTTTGACGTTAATTCAAAGTCTCCCAAACGGCGCAATTCCGGACATGGGTTTATTACCAAATATTGCTGTTCTGAATCCCCTATACAACACCTATAACTGTGTAATATGAATTCTGAATCAACCTGTATGTGATTATAATCATCGTAACCTTTCTTGCACAATGTTATTGAAATCTTCCCAGGATATAAAATATTTTATAAACATTGCCATACCTAACTTTTAGCAATCACAGTTTCTGCATCAGAATGTATTACACTACTTAATTTAAATATTTTCCTGAAAACGTAAATATTCGTTCTAATTTGAATTTGAGCCAAATATCAAACAGTTTTTCAACCATTTTCGTGTTAAAACAACAGTTTTCAAACAATGATTTTATTCTGTAATGAGATGATAACAATGCTGTTATCAACATCAATATAGAATGCTTGAAAATGGTTGGGGTTTGGTGTCACTTTTCTTAAAATTTTGTGCAAGATCCAAAATTGAACTAAATTTTTCTTTTACTTCCAAGGTTAAAAATAATTTGTAATCAGAATTATCATTCCGTCTGCCAAGGGTGAACAAGTTAGTATGTGTGAAAGGTGATGTATCAAGGAGCTTCTGTAGGTCATGGCGTCTCGGGACGTGGAGTTGGTGATATAGTATCCAGCTGGTTTCCGATATTTTACAAACTATAGGATCAATAAATAACTTTTTAAAATAATATCTACAAGAACTACTGAAAAATTCCCGGTATTTCAATCTCGTAGGTATACGGATGAACCTTTTGTTTAACTTTTAAATTAATTTAAAAATAGTAAACATTATCTTTTAATTAAATACATCAACTCATCAAATTTTTCTGACATTATCTGTGTTGCAAAACCATAATTTGAAAATGGAAATGATTATTTTATGCTCCCCACCCCCCTTGATTACGATCTTGATCCGCCACATCTGAGATGCTTTAATAAAATCAAATCTGAGGGCGGGGAATGGTGCAACACGTAATCATTATCGTTGCAAATTAATGGGTCAAGTTTATACTATTTGGGGTTGCTGAGATGAATTAAGTGACGCAGTCGAAAAAGTCTGATTTTAGTGATGATACCGTACTTTTCGAGTCCGCTGTGATGTGTAGTGATATTCACGGCGACGGTTGAGATTACGAACAGCCGGATTTTCTGAGAGTTTTCGGAGTTGCTGAGATAAATTATGAGACTCGGGATACCGTCAAGTTCAACTTTGGACGTAATTGGAGGGGGAGGGTTATAAATATATAAAGAATATCTATTATTTTTTAATATCCAATTACAAAGTATGTATAAGAAAAGTACATTAATCGGTTAAAAGTTTCGGGATCTCCTCAGATCTATACAAATTGGCTCCAGGAGAGACTATTTTCAAATTTTTACGGTGATGTCCAATATCGTATGCGTGTAAGTGTATGTGTGTGTATTTGTGCGAGACAAGAATTTTGTTTATCCTATAAGTAACGAACAAATTTATGAAATCAAACCAAAATGGAGAATTGACTTTGAATGCACTTGGAGTAGAAGCCTGTTTCTGGACAGATCATTCCGACTTCATTTACAAATCGCGCTCCACTTCCGGTTTATTAAAATCAAAATTTTGAAAAAAACAAATATAAAAAATATTTGTTGCACATTAAATTGTGGGTACAGATTTCTGAAGACAATTTTTGTGTGTCACACCGTTTTCGAGATAGCGCAAAAATAAATTGAGCAAAAGTAGTTCTTGGAGGCACCTTATTTAGATCAGCCTATAAGGCAAATGTAAAGAGTTCAGTGTGGAAGATAATAACTCCTTCAATTTTTTAGTTCAATGAGTTGATATGACATGAGCAAATATTTTATGATTGTAGGATAAACATTTAAAAATACATTTATCTGTTAAATGTTATTTTTAATAATTATAGAAGTTTAACTTTTTATGTATTAATTATTTTCCGACTTTGTTTTATCGCTATATAGGCTATTTAATCCTATTTTTTTAAAAGAATTATAATTGCAAAGTTGAGTGGGACATACTCCAGATTTTTTAATATAGTAATGCACCGACATCGATACTCCAATGGTAGCGTCTACCCAGCACAGGGTTGGTTCAAACTCTGCTCGACTGAACTAGGTGAGGTTTCCAATATGGATTTCCCTCACCTACTCCTGAAAAGTGTCGGTTTAATACTGGATGTTGCCAGTAACCTAACTTCACTCCTTCCTCTCTCCCAAATACAATGGTTAGGTGGTAGAGCAGACCACATGACCTGAACCTCGCCAAAACGCATTTAAGTAATTAATTAAACTAGCAACCTGCCTATTTCACTCTAATTCACCCCTTTCCAATCACAATTTAAAAAAAACATTTTATTAGTAATACTTGAAAATACAGAAGCAATTTTAATTGAAAATTTTCAAGATCGATTGTTTAATATATTACTTTCAGAATCAGAAAAGAAACTAGAATCTGTTTTAAGTTGTTTTCAGCACAAAAAATAAAATAAAATTTTCCAATTTATCTCCTAGTGATGACTTGAGTTGACATGATGATCATGAAGTCAGCATACGAAAAGAGACCTCTGAGTTTGAAGATATTATCGAAGGTATCAACAAAATCATACAAGCAGTTACATTCACTCGAAGAAAATATATGATTAATAATTACCGAACATAGTAGGTTATTTTCAAATGTACTTTTTATTATGAAATGTACCTCAATTAATCCATGTGTTGTATACAAATTAATTTATTTTCTTGTGTTTAGAGAAATAAAATGGAACTGGGGCTGCTACATCGTTCAGCTCTTCAATACACCCCACAAACACCGTGTGCAATGTCATTGGATCCAGAAGACCAGAGACTTCACATATATCACGGACTTGTTAAATATTTCTAAACATAATTTCAATTTAAAAATAGTAAGCACTAAAAAATAGTAAAGCTGTAACTCACAATGCAGAGTACATATCTCAAAATATGGATTGAACGAACCTAGAGAACAGTAGAGAAAATTAAGTGTTAAATGAAGATGAACTTACTGCTAAGTGATTTTAACGTTGCGAATAACTTATTTTGGAATGTGCAACAACGTCAATTACTACTGATAATATAAATTTGCTTTCAATATCAATTGCTTTATTAAAAGTATCACAAAATAAATTTGATGAAAATTTGAATCATGCATTACATTTTTATTTATTGTGAAATTATAAATCGATTTGTAGGCTTTATAATTTAATTACTTGAGTCTCACCGCCGTTGAATTTAATTTATTTAATTTAATAAATTACTTAATTTGGTGTGTCGCGGAAGATTTTTTATTGCTTCACAATAAAATCTCTTCCTCTCCAAAATAAATATTCAGAGGTTCGAATAACAATGTTTATTATGTAAATAAAGTCGTCGTGATGTAAACAAAGGATAACACCACACGACGAACGACAGGCGTTGAAAGTTCAATGTGAATTTGTGCCTCGTTCTCGTAACTCACGACTGGGTTCAGGTTAGTCGGTGGTCGAATGTAAGGAGTTTCCTTCTTCGTCGTTAGATGGCACCGCTGGTGGTGTCAGGTTGTAACTAGTCGACGAAGTGCAATGTTCGGGTGCGTGGTGACGCCTCCGTTTGAAGTTATCTTCGTGTATCTGAGCGGGTCCCAGGGCTGGCCGCGAGATGACGCTTCGTGACGATGCTTAAAATATTTTCAATCACAAATTTCGAAGATAGAATTTCTTTGGCACTTGGTGTGTGAAATCGTTGTCATCAGTTTCAACTTAGAAGAATTTCTGAGATCGGAGAATATTTCAGTCACAGGTTTCGAAGATAGAAATTATTTCTGATGGGCTGAGCTTCTCGTGAGAGGTTATCGGATTCGCGATGTGAACTCCTCGAGATTTTTCAGCAGAATGAAATCTTCATTGCCTTTAGCTATAAGCTAAACAAAGACAAGCGACGAGCGTGACGACGTAATACTAGAGCGAGGCTCGTCTATTTAGAGATAAACGAGAGGCGTCTTCGTTGCACGCGGCACGCGTGTGTATCAAAGAGTCTTTCACTATTTACAATGTTAGGATTCTTTGGCGTCGTATGCTGATGAAATCTTGAATGTTTGACGATCGTCATAGAGACCAGAATAAACAACATGGTGCATCGTCGTATTGTTCGGCTTCGTGTACCTCTTGTGTTATTTACGGAGTTGGTCATACGCATTACTCCGTATATGTAGGATTGTGCTCCTACAGGTGCAATGCCCACTCCCGTTTTGATATTATTTTTAGAGTAACAGTAGATCATATGCTCTATTTAACTATATATACAATACCCATATTATTTCATTAATTTTACTAAGTATAAATTTAATTTCTCATGAACATAAGAACCATTTAGAGTTTATTGTTACTGAGATTTTTATTATATTTAAATAGTTTGACGTGACATGTGACATTATGCTTCTTTAAATGATAGCCTCACTGACAAGCGAGCGAAAGCGTTTTTCCACTTTGATATAATGCTTGGATTACATATGCACACAAAAATAAATAAATCGAAACCAATAAGGTAGACCCTACTACCCCTATGTATTTTGGGGCGCTGAAACCGATTATGACTATAACAAAAATTTATTTATCCAATTTTCCCTTAACACTCCCGTACAGCACCGAGGGTGGTTGACATTTCGTTTTTCATGAAAATTTAAAATAAAAATTTATTCTCAGGTATTTTGGTAAACTGAAACCGAATATAACGGTAAAATCTGACTTAAACTACCATCCTCTATTGGGAGTTGAAATTTCCCTTCTTCTGAAAGTTAAAAACATGAGTATATTCTCAGGTATTTTGGTGCTCTGAGGCCGAATATAATGACGAAAATTGATTTCCACTATCCAACTACCCCTTGGCAGCCCCTTACAACCCTCATGGGCGGTTGAAATTCCGCTTCTTCTGAAAATTTAAATATGTGTATATTTTCGGATATTTTGGTAAGCAGAGGCAGCATATGACGATAGAAAATGATTCCGATTACCCGCTAGCATCCCCTAAAATCCTGGATGGGAATTGGACTTAATACTCATTATGAAAATCGAGAATGTATGCACATCATAAAATCAATTTTTATCGTTTTATTCGGTTTCAGCCAACCAAAATACATGAGAATATTGTGGCAGAACGAAACTTGGTGGTTCAAAAAATATACTGTATTTAAATTTTGGGCGCCTCGACTATTTTATCTCAGGGTTCCACAATAATTTCTGGGTTCGATTTTTTTAATGAAGGAAAGGACCATGCAATGGTTCCACTTAAGGAAAACGCTACTGACAAATAAATCCTTTTAATTTAATTATTGTTTTAATTACTAACAAACCCCTCATGCTGTTTTCCCCCAAAAGACACAAACACAAATAGTAATGAAACATGAACATTGACACTAACGCCGAAGTGACGTCATTCCCTCCAAAAAAACAAACAAAAATACACTGGCTTTAACCATAATATTATCTTATTGACACTTCAACCTCCCTGCTTCTCCAACAACAGCAATACACTGAATTTAAAATCTTATCTTATTAACACTCAACTCTCTCTCTCTCTCTCTCAAACGCCAGCAACACACTGAGTTTAAATCTTATCTTATTAACATTCAACTCTCCCCCTCTCTTAAACAATAGCAACACAATGAATTTGATAATAATGTTAGCTTCTCAACTATTAAATCTACCTTTCTTTCAGACAATAGCCATACACTGAATTTAATCATAATCTTATCTAATTAACAATTAAATCTACTTTTCTCTTAACAATAGCAATGTACTGAATTTAAACATGGCATAATTTTATCAGTAATGAAATCTGTCTTGGCACTGATTTAGTCCAAAATTCGTGCCCCTTTTTTTATAATTTATGCCAATTGCTCCATGACGCGCAAGTGCAATACGACGTTGGTATTAAACATTTACCAACAGTCGTATAATACCTCTCAAGATGACCGACTAGGCGGGCTGTAGAGTAGGATCCTCGCAGAGGTCAGCACGGCTCGGGTGATCGCTAACGGTGATCGCTAACGGTGTCAATCAGCGGCGACTACCAAAAGTTGCCCTATTCATTCTCTGCGAAATCGGCTCCTCCAAACACAGCGTCAACATTACCACGTCCGTCAGAATGACCACCCGAAAATAGTTCGTGCGTGGTTTGGATCGAGATCAGCTTATTAACTCGTCCCGATGATCAAATAAAGATCAACAATTAAATCTCGACCGCAGCTAAAAAACATCTGACGAAAAGCTGATACGATTGTGAGCGATCTGAGCTGACTGCGAGATGTGAGCGATATGAGCTGAGCAATGTCAGCCGCGTCGAAGCTACCAGCTACGAGCGTGAACGATGGTACTGATCTGAGCCATATGAGCATTATGAGCTATATGAGCGATCTGAAAAATCTGAGCCGTATCAGAGACATGAGAACTATGAGCTGACTGCGAGATGCGAGCGATATGAGCTGCGAGCGATATGAGAGACATGAGAGCGAAATTTTGTTTTCCATTCCTTAAATGGTCTTACTCCCCACTCTATCTATTTTTTCCCCAAAAGATCTTCCAAATTTTGAATTCCACGTGACCGAAATTTCCAATGCCAAAACGATTCCCCCTTCTTACGCCTAGATTCTGATTGGGAAATTTTTAAAGAGCTTCAAATAATTTCTAACGTTTTCTTGCAACGACGTTTTACTTACAACGATCTTCCAAACAAGTTGGTTCTTGTTTCGACCCTTCGCACATCTGGGGTTATTGCGGTCGGGTTGGGTCGCTTTCCCCACCCCCTCGCTAACTTGCTATTTCTAAAAAGTTGTAAATTTCCTTTGACGCCAAAAGAGCCGACTGTAGGTCTGCGCCCTACCAGATGCGACCGCTGCCCTTCATCAACTTCCAACGGCCGACCTTTTAAATTTCTTCAACTCTCCCTCTCTCTCGTTTAAATTTCATTATTCCCGAACAAGAATGATTTTATTAACAATTAATTACTGAATTATTCAAATCTCACAATATACATATAATTTAAATTTTCATGAAAAACGAAATCTCAATCCCCCCCTGCAGGGGAGTGCTAAAGGAAAATTGGATAATTTAAATTTTTATAGTCATAATCGGTTGCAGCGCCCCAAAATACATAGGGGTAGTAGGGTCTACCTTACTTGCTGAAAATTATGCAATATGGCTACCTTACACAAATTGCTAGCTCATGCGAATTTAAGTAATATACGAATAAATATTAATTGAAATCACAAAATTGATTATTTCCTGTATAGAAAAACAAGTCAATAACACAACAGACAGACACAAGTTAATATTCATTTCACACTCTCGATGCAGAAATAACAGAATTGCGCCACAGGAGGACGTGAATTAAATTGGTGCCAGATGTTGACGAATGATTTAAGTTTTCAGAAATTTGAATGTCCTCCCAATATAACGCGGGGTACAAATATTATTACTCTTATGGACGATGGCGAAGTAGAAGCGTTGGCTACATTGAGTACAAGCTCTGTACCATTATAACGCCAGTTAAACTTAAAATACATAAATAAATAAATAATTTTCATGAGAGCTGTTACAAACTACCAACAATTATCTTGAGGACAAAAAAGTAACTTACTCCGTTTGTTTTTTCTCAAAACGAAGAATCATGGCTTCGAGGATACTGTGTTTCTTTTGTACTTTGGCAACGACGATGATGACATCCAATGATGTCTATTAGACTGGAGTATCCACCGTTTCCTGGAAACGGGAGCAGCAACAAATTTCGATCTTGCGTAAAATGTGAGCAACAAATTATTCCGCAAACAGCATTGCGATATTTGTATTGATTCAGAGTTATAGATGTGGATCCTCTAGCATGAGATAACACTAATCGAATTTTAGAACTTTAACTTTATGGAGCATGTACCATCGGTCTAAATGTTCCACCATCCCGCCAACGTTCTTTCGAAGCCATGGGTCAAGTGTTACCACCACTCTGGTAAAAACACCACCAAAATGCTTAGTTTTCTCAGCAGCATCACTTAACAGTGCAAGCGAGAGGAGGAACGTACAGGTTGATATTTTTTTCTCAATATTATTCGTGTATTGGATTTATTATACTGTGAAAAGTCGGAGTAGAGCCTTGTAGTAGGATTCTTAATGCGACTTCCATTATTTTTTTCCTGGCGTCATTGATTATCTCAGAGGGATGTCTCCTCTAAAACAACGTACTATTATGAAAACATAAGTGGATCGCGTCACCTACTCAATGAGATTAAATGAATCAGTACAGTCCAATGGAAGCGAAGAGAGTCTTGCATCCTAAGAAGTTTTCAGAAATAAACCAGAGGCAAATTCAAACAGAAAAAGTTTCTACACATTACTACCATACATGCAAAATGTCACAAATCGTATTTGTAGACTGCTGCGACGACACAACATTAACACGATCCTCAAGCCTACAAGATAGTTAAAAAATTTACTCCGTTTAGCGAAATATCAGAAAGAATCCCTTTCATCTACAGGTATCTACAAAATACCGTGTTCCTGTGGAGCGGTGTAGTCTTGTGTAATGATGTGAAATCTTGGCTACCACCTCAGTATCCTTGAAACAAATGTCAAGTCCAGACTGGAAAAAAGCATTCTCTACGGCAGCTGACTTGTCTGTTTGTCCCAATCTGCAGTTTCTATTGTGTTATTTTAGTCGCGAGTTTACTGGCCATGATGTGTTTACACCATGCGAGTTTACACCATTTTACAGGAACGCGGGGTTTTGTAGATACCTGCAGATGGAAGGGGTTCTTTCTGATATTTCACTGAACGGAGTAAATTTTTTACTGCCATTGAGATTTACAATCATCCTAGGAAAATCAACGTAAAGAAGATGGAATGAAAATAACCGAAATGGAATCCGGTCCTTCACCGGACGCACTCCAGCAGATGCGACAGCCCCGACTGAGCCACGACAAGGAAGTTCAAGCAGTCAGTCAGAGACTGGTATGGAGAATGAGGCCGAACAGGAGCAACCGACTTAAGAGAGATCTAGGGACTAGTTTTTGGTGTTACACCACCGCCCGCATTCCCAGCAACAGTTACCAGGGAAACTCCGTTCAGACGCATCTTCGTCCACGCCGTTGAAGGTGCCAGATGCAGACGAAACGTTCAGGTGTACTCTCGACAAACCATGGCCCTACGCCCCGAAAAATATTATTACTCATCGACACAACTAGTAACGTGAATATAAAAATATCTGTAAATATTTCTTCTCCTTTGCACCCGTCATCTAATGAGCTATCAAAAAACAATGAAATTATGTTTTAGATTTTAAATCATCGATATTTGCATATTAAATCGCTATATTTTAATTAGTATCTGTACACAACCGTGCCAAAGTTAAGTATATATAAATCTAAATTAATATGAGCCAAAAGACAACACAATCATGAAAAAAATAGTTTCTGAAATTGTTATAAGTTATTTAAAAAGTACTACAGCAATGGCGTGATAAGTACAAGACGGATTTAACTTTTATTAAAATCAATAAATTCTTTTACATTGTAGAAGAACTGGTGCAGGAGGTAGTTTTTAACCGCGGATTTGAAGAGATTCAATTTCATAAATCTTTCATATTCTTGGGCAGCGAATTATATAGAACAATTCCAGAATGATAAGGTCCTTTTTGGAAAGGTTTTCAATAATTTCGGGAGTGAGATTTACAAATTATCCCAACTATCCTCTTCCAAAGTCAGAAAGTTTGAATGCTCTGACCGGAATTGCCCCGGAAGGTAATGCCGTAACTTAAATGGGAGTAAACGTTTGCAAAATATACACAACGGGAAATACATGGAGTAACTACGTTAACTAAGATTCGGAATACGTAACACAATTTGCTTATTTGGGAATTAAGATAGTCTACGTGACAATTCCATTTGACGTAGTCTTAAATATGGAGACCTAAGAATTTTGTATATGCAACTCTTTTTTTTTTTTTAGAAAGAGATACCTGGGGTAAAGATTTGGTGACAATATTGTGAAATGACATATACACTGTTTTGTCGGTGTTTACAATGAGACGATTTGCATGGAACCAAGTCGAAAGGTTAGACAAAACGTTTTGAGCGTTGACGTGTTTACATTGTAAATTAGTGTCATTAGCAAAAAGAACCATTTTGCAATCTGATGTGATGACATGTCGTTCACATACAATAAAAAGAGTATAGGGCCGAGAATTGAACCTTAGGGTACTCCGCAAGTAAGTGGCTATGTTTCTGAAAGACAACGCTGAAGTACTTTATTTTTAGTATAGGATATTTCGACCTGTTGATATCTATCTTTTAAATAAGAAGTTACCCATTGATGTGGAAGTCCACGAATGCCTAAAGAATGCAATTTGGAAAGGAGAATTCCGTGATCGATGACATTGAATGCTTTGGATGAGTGAACAAAAACACCCTGAGGATTTTCTCCATGGTCATGATATGTTGTAACATCGTTTAAGAAAGAAAATATGGTGCTTGTAGTGCAAAAGATTTCCGAAAACCGTGTTGATCGTCAGAGAGAATGTTATTTTTTTAATAAAATATCTAGAAGACGTTTGTAGAGCAGTTTTAATAGGATTTTTGATAAAGTGAGTAGTAGAGATATTGGTAATTTCCAATATTAAGTTTGTTTCCTTTCTTGTGTAAAGGTTTCACTTTAGCTCTCTTAAATATGTTAGAAAACACTATTAAAAATATATATGAGTGGAATTAATTTATCTTGGGACGAAAATGTAACAATAAAATCGAGTATATCATCTATGCCTATTGAATATTTTTTTTAATGATCTGATGATTCTCATGACTTCACTGGCGTTAGTTTCGTAAGTGATCATAGAATTGGGTATAATTGGAGGACATATATTAGAACAAAAACTTCGACACTCATTAAGGCGTAGACTGCATCAGATTGTCGTATGGTAGCATGTACACATACCTTACGGGTGTACCATCGCTATGGAAACAACAAAGAAACATCCGTGAAATGAATTTCGTTGAATGTAGACTGAAAATTAAGATTTCTTGGATAATTTACGCAATCTATTTTATTAATAGGAAAATTAATTTTGTGTTACTCTACAAAGGTTTAAAAAGTATTTTAAGAACAGGTTCTTCTAGTGGTATTTTGTCAATTTCGGTGGTAGTGAATACAACGTATAAGATGAAAATATCACCAAGTCGAGTAATATACGGTGTGGGTGGAACCGATTGTGTAGGTTGACAGTTCTTCCGAATTTGGTAACATTTCACACGGCAGCTCGACTATAGGAGGGCATGCCTTGGTAGTGTACTGGTACGAGGAAATGTTTAATCCATCTTTGTATTGGGGTATTTGATCGGAATTGATGGGATGGAACCTTGCTTGCTTCCGAAGACTAAACTTATTGCCCTTAACGTGGTCATACGTAGCTTTAACTATTTATTTTATTTTATAGACATCATATTTAAACAATGGGCGGCCCATGGAGTAGTGCCTAGAGTACTCACCTTCTACCTCAGGTGAAGCTGGTTCAATCCCTGTCCGACTCAAGTAGAATTCGCGATGGTGGTTCGCGGCAGATTTTCTGGGGGTACACTAATTTAGCTGCCATTCATTGTACCACAACATTTTTCCCCTAATGTCATTCATGTATGGTCCACCTCGAAGATGTGCGTCAGGAAGGGCATACGGCACCCTTGTGATTCCCCTGCCTTATCGAAATGGGGCATCATATCATTCTTCATCTCCGACCCCTACTAGACAAGAGAAAAGGAATTAAGGAAACTCACATAACATTTAGTAAATATGAACAAAGAACAAAGCATCCTTCAGGTCGAACACATAAGGAAGAAACTTACAATCCAGCTTACTATCAGAACTCTACCATCCACATTGAAACGAAACTAGGTAATAAAAAAGGGGATAGTATAGTGGGTAACACTCACCTGCCCAAACCAGCTCGTACGCCTATCAAATGCATAAAGTAGGTTCGTATTTTTTTAATTAAGTGAAAAACACACACTTAGGTTCTTCACCATCGGAAAACGCATTTAAAATAAACATGTCTTAAATATTTATTTACACAATATATTTTAATACATCTAACATGCATATACCCCCCAAATTACACATTATCCCACATAACATTGAACACTGATGCACTCTTTACAACCTCTTCGTTTATTTTGTATCACCAATTATTTACAGAGAATATGAATAAAATTTAGAGAAACCATTAGCATTGCTCATCTTCTTTATGCCCTTCCTAAGTAATTAACTATCAAATGGCAAATGTTCTGAGCATGGGCCATCATTTGTTTCGGTCGTAGCACTAACTCTTCTCGCTGCCACTGACGCTACTAATACTGGTCGTAACCAGCTCAAATATTATCTTTGTTACAGATGTACAGATCAGTCTTATGAAGTGGTTTGAGGTTGGAATGCCATGAATAGCATTGGTTCGAGCGATGATCCATTTCTTGTCAGCTGGCAGATCATTCATCGTCTGAGACCAAACTCTCCTGCGGTTACCGCTTCAGCATGAAGCTCCTTCCCCGAAATATAGCGCCTCACCATCGTAATTAAAGTTCTTTCGTCGTAAAAGTTCATTGAAACTTGTCGAGATGCGATCAGAATGTTTTTGTGTCGCCACTCAATAACAAATGAAACATTTAGTTTCCAACACGTTCTTGAAGAAACATTTAAAAGTTGAAGTTTCGACTACTTTGTAAAATTTATATAAGTTCAATTTGTCATTAAAGTGCAATTTGAACGAAAAACTTCAGGACATAATGGTCGAAAAATTCCAAGTACAACATCTCATGATGCCATGATAATCAGTGAGATCTTGCAGTAACAAGAATGTTCCGCTTCTAATAATCTGATAATAATGAACTGCTGTAATGCTATAATATGATGTGATGTGTTGTCGGAGCGTCTCGGCAAGAGAATATATCAGCTCGTCCCCACCCTGTCCATCAGATGCTTGCTCACGGGCTTCGTTTTCAAAAACAACGTGACTATTTTAACCCAATAATATGAAAATCATACTCCACGTGGAGCCATCGTTATTTGTTATTTTTAACACGACGAGTGTTTATCCCTGGCCAATCGATAGGCTCCTTCTTAAAACATTTCCACAGTTCCACAGCACCGTCCTTTTCATTCCATCTCTCAGTGATCCTAACCAGACGCTTTTTAATAATAATAGAACACTAAATTATTTCTCTAGGGTTCGACAACGCTTCGCCAAACCGTCGCTGGTCCTTCTGGTCTTCGTCAACTACCACTTCACTATTCTAAAAGCTAAGGGTCCAGCTCACTCACACACTCGCACTCCCGGTCTGCTAACCTTTGTCCTCCTTTTAACCCATAAAACCTCTATCTCTTTTCTCGCCCAAAATCTGCGTCTTCCTCGCAACTGCGTGCTAGAACCCAGATCTGTCACAAACATTGACCTCGTCTCTCTCCAAAAGTAACGCGTGATTATCTGTTTCTTCCCAGTTTCAATTCTAACGACATTATTTATCATATATTAGAAATTTTCTGCCTCCCTTCAGCTTCTGGCCAAAAATTAAAGCGTTGAACGCAAACACTTTGCCTTTCGACGAGTTTTATGGTCCCTCCTTTGAACAAGAAAACAAAGAACCCTGCGCCTCATGCAGCGATTGTGTCCTTCCCCCTTCCAATACAGCACCGTAGCAGAGATTACGCTTTCCTACGAAACATTATTGCCTTTCAAATTTTTTATTATTTTACTTAATTTTAAATAGTTAATCGATTCTTACAATATAAATATTATTAATCCACTAATATGTTATGGAGGGAGGACGTCTGTGAGAGTAGTCCGCCGAAGCCGGCTACCTCCTGGTATCAGGTTTTCGGTCTGTCGACAGCTCGCTTCCTCCCGCGTGTACCTCATCCTGAGACGATGCGTGTTGCATGAGACGGTGGTAAATAGAGAAGAAACCTGAAAAGGTGTCGACGGAGCAGTGGCATGCGGATATCGGCCGTTGGGTAGGAGGTCCTCGCCCGAAGGCGGACGAAGACCATGCTTGCCTTAGGCAATATTTATTAAGTTTAAATTTTATTTGCCTGATTTTAGTTATAGGTGTCGTTGAGCTAAATCCCGGGCCTCGATCAAGCTACGACTCTTTTCTGCAGGGCTTGCAGACCGGAGTCAGAGATTTGTTGGCGGGGCAAATCAAAATCCTTCAGATATCAATTAGTATCGAGAGAGGGTGGAGGTACTGCAGGGTCGGGATGTTGCTTTGGTGGTAGAAAGTCAATTTCTATCTCGCAAGGTCAACTACCTGTAGAACCATTCCCAGAGAAATAATATTTTGATCTTCGGCCGTGTCGGACTGACTGGGCGAGTTGTGGCACGACTCCGAGAGCTAATTGAGGGGACTTGCACAACAACTGGGGGTGCAGCTTGATGATTGGGACATCGAGAGAGCGCATCGGGTAGGCCGCAGAGTAAACAGATAGCATATTGCTGTAAAGCTGACCTCTAACGAGAAGAGGGAGGAAATGTTGAAGGCGGCAGCCAAGTTTCAGCCTGGTTCGCCTTTGCGAGTGGCAGAGGACTTCTCCGAAGTTGTGCGCCATTCACGCTCTAAACGTGGCCCGTATTTGTAGGACGCGTGGAAGCAAGGCTTCAGAGAAACCGCCCGTTCTGACAAGTCTGTGATGGAAGGGTGATACTACTCGCTTGCGGAACCAGAAGCCATCCCTGAACGAGTGACCAGTCCGAGCGCGTCATAGTCGGCGACGACGCAATCACCACCATCTCCACCACCCCCAGCAGACACCCGCGTTTCCAATGCAGTTCTCCCCTCCTCCAACCCCATCGCTGCCGACGGCTGCCACAGCTCTCAGCGCCGGTTTAACCATTGTCCACGCTGCGAGACTAACCACCCCTATCGCCACCGCCGATAGCCAAGGAACAACGGTGATCTGGAAACGGGACTGAGCGCCTTCGCACCTCTTCCTCGTTGCCAGTGCGGCAGCGCCATCAACCCCGTCAAACAGAGGCCTGAGTCACCCGACAACAGGCAGCCCAGTAGACACCCAAAGCGGTGACTAATCACTCCGGAGGAAAACTCAAAAAAGGTAAAGCAGGGAGGTGGCAGTAGGACTTATTGCATGCAACTCTGACGATAGGGTGCTGGAATGTGGGAGGTCTGAGGAACAAGCTTTGCCAAGGAGGTTTTGCGAGTTTCCTTGAGAAATTTGACTTTTTGAGCATGGTCGAGACGTAGTCAAAGTATGGAGATGAAAATAATGTACACGGATTCACAACCATAGCAAAACATCTTGAGAGGTACCCACAGGCGGAGTCCTGGTGGAGTCGCGCTTATGTACAAAAGTGAACACTCAAATCGGTGTGACGAAATGAAAACAGAAATTGATAATACCTTATGCATTAAGATAATAATTACCGACACTGAGTTACTAATAGTAATTGTTTACAGACACGGGTATAAGTCAAATTACCACAACGAAAACTTTTATACAGAAATTAGGAAATTGATAAATAGTTTTAAAAATAAAAACCCCAACGCAAGTATTATGATAATGGGAGATTTTAACACCCGAATCGGAGAAAGTAATGTGTCATCGTCATTTGACAATGATTTCGCTCTTGTAACGTGAGAAATAGTAAGGATAAAAACTTAGATGCGGAAGGGCGAGACCTAATAAATTTCTGCAGCACTCATAACCTAACTATACAAAAATGTACGTACGGATTGTATTTAGACGGTAATATAATATCTATTAACGAAAACGGGGAGAGTGTGATAGATCACGCGTTAGTCACGAAAATTTATTACAATATATAGACGTCTTTCGGATTGAACTCAGAATAGACTCACACCAGTTGGCCGTATGCGTTAAAATCTATTTTTCACATCAAAACACTTTAGTAACACCCGCACACATGGGGTCAACATTAGTAAAGTACAAATAGAATGACGACGAGAAATCGACTTATAAGTCGAATTTCTAATGGAATCTAGCAATGTTACGTAACGATTTCCAAATTAAACTCGGGCTCAAAATTACAACACTGCAGCGGACTCCATAATAAATCATTTACAAAAATCAGGGTCGAGTATGAAAATAATTCAGAAGAACAGAAATTCAGGAAAACATTCAGTGTGGAATATCAATGTCTGCAGGTATGCAAAAGCATATGCGAAATCTGCCCTGAAAATGTATTAGTGACTAGGTGTCATAGCATTGCTTAAATCTTATCTTAAACTCCGCGGAGAATATAAAGACATAGTTAAGGAAAGTAAACGAGCCTGCTAACAAATGGAAGCTGATCGCCTCAGAGAAACACTATCAAAAAATGTAGCCGCGACCTATGGGATACAATTCGTAAAGTAAAAAGAAATAAAACTATATCAAATAGTATAGATGCAATGGGATGGGAAATGCATTTTAAAAATCTTCTAGCAGGAAATCCCGAAATAGTAACGAAATAGCAATAATATTTACAACCGATTAAGTGTCTGAACAAGATGCGTGTATTACATCACGTGAAATATCTTCTGCCATTCGCGATTTAAAAAATAATAAAGCGCCTGTAGTAGTTGGTGATCCTTCCGCATTTATTAAGGAAATAACCAATGATCTTGTGCCATTTTTAACCGACTTTTTAAATTACATCTACGATGAAGCTGTTTTTCCAGACTCGTGGNCTCATGGACTACGGCTGTAAAGCAACATATTTATATTAACATAGGAAATATAAAATTTAATAATAGTTATAGGGGAATCTCTCTACTTAATACTGTTGGAAACATTTAATGCAAAATGCTGTAGCGGAGATTACAACTCTGGGCCGAGAAAGAAAATATACTCTCGACATTACAGTCTGTTTTTAGAAGCAACAATAGCACAATAATAATCTATGCATTTTAAACACGTTATCCGAGAGAGAAACTCGAAAGAAACGCGCAAAGCTGTGCAGCGTGTTTGTAAGTTTTGAGAAAGCTTTCGACACTGTGAACAGAGACTTTCTTTGGTGTTTTTAGCGAACAAGGGAGTGTCAAAAAAATTCCTACGTATTCTGCAAGCTTTATATTGCTCTGACAATGCACGCGTTAAAACAAATAATACTACACTAACTCCAAGGAACTCAGGGAGTGAAGCAGGGATGTATTCTCTTTCCATTGTTATTTATATTAATTATTACCGATATAATAGAAAAATTATGTGAGGTATCCACAGACGCCCCAACAAAAGGTGTTCCTCCTGAACAGAAACAGATAAGGGGTTTGCTATTTGCGGACGATCTTGTTCTATTCTCCACAACACAGTCGCAACTTCAGATAGGTCTAGATATGTTGGGAACTGTTCTGTGATAAAATGTCTCTTCATATAAACATACATAAAACCAAAGTCATGGTATTAAAAAACGGATGGATGTTTAGTAAAAATGAAATTTGGAATTACAAATGTCAACCTCTCGAGAAAGTTAAAGATTACACTTATCTAGGTTTCAAAATAAGCATGAACGTAACCTGGTTAAGACATATACAAAAATCAAAAGAAAAAGGCATGTATGTTCTAAATGAATTCCAAAGAAGTACTGGTAACATCCCTGACATCGATCCTAGGATTGTAGTAACGATGTACACGTCACTATTCGTACCTGCAGTAGCGTATGGAGCTAAAGTATGGGGTGTTGCGGATTGCGCATCTCTTAATTCTCTTCAAAATAAATTCTTTAAAAATACTGTTAACGTTTCTCTGTGTAAGCTAACTGTGGTACACTTTGGGAATTGGTAGTTTTACTGTTAGAAGTAAATATTAAGATAAGCGCCATTAAATATTGTGTTTCAATATGGGAAAAGGAACAACAATATATTCGATTGCAACGAGTTAACGTGTAATGATGGGTGGGGTTAAAAAAATTAAATCTATAATCGACACTGCCGGTCTAGGACACTTGTGGCAGCTCCGGCGAGATATGACTGTGAATTAATTACTAAGAGACTTGAAGATATTGAGAAACAAAACGTAACGGCTGAGAGACAGGAAAAGAGGTCACTAATCGTACAGAATATTGGGGCAGGAGACTTTGGGTGAAAACCGTACGTAGATGAATTAAGCAAGGTAGCAAGAGCACATTACTCTAGGTTTCGACTTGGGGGATGAAAATTACGGAAATTGAGTGGGGATCGAGATCCGCAATGCCTTTTGTGCACAGAACAAGAAGACTAGGGCCACATTTAGCTAAATAGCGTTAACACTGAAATTGGTGGGGAAAAAGTGGCTTCTTAAGGGGAGATACAATCGTAAACCAAGAAATTACACTCTAGCTTTTTATATAATGCGAGATAATACAATCTCCGTTATTGTACTTTTCGGCAAGTTTCTGAGTATGGTTAGAAAAAATATGGAGGCGGAATTGATGAAGCAGATTGACCAAAATGAACACAATTTAAATCTATTTAAGTTATTATTTTTTTAATTATTATTATACATATTATTATTATAAGTGGTAGTAATTATATTAGTATTCTATTGTAGTCTGTTTTCTTTTATTTGAAAATGTGTACTTGTGTGGATATGGGTCCATGTACATGTACGTATATGTAGGTGAAAATATAAACAAGATATATTTTTGTTTGTTGGTATGTATACAAATGTTATTTTCCCTGAAGATAAGTATATATTTATTTTATGATTTTGTTTGATTCTGCCGCCAAATTTTTTGTATGTTACAGGTTTCCAGTTACCAACCAGATTCTACTTTCCGTGCTTAGCGCGCTTTCCCTAACCGTTGGTTTTCCGTGGTTCCCAACGGTGCTCAATGAACGAAACAGTCCTTGAAGTATATATAACAATATCTGAGATTAAAAATTAAAATTTAAAAATAGCCATGACAGTAAAAAAATCTTATTATAACTTATAAACACTTATTAATTTTTTTGCTTCTGGTATCATTTACCTACCAAATAATCGAAATATTTTAATACCTCTATTTTTAGTTACCATTTTAGTTTATTGAGAGTGAATACTAGGGTATAGTATGCACAACTCACGGTACATTTTAGGGCTTCTGTATTGCGCACGGGGTCTGAGCCCCGTCATATATATTTTATATTTTATGCTAAAATAAATCCCTTTTGAATTTGAAGTAAGTTATGAATAAAAAATTATTACTAACTAAGTTTTAACTGCGTGTTTCGTTTGGAAACCAACACAGCAGGAACGTGCTGTTACGTATAATTAGTTGCTGCATGGAAACTAGATAATAGGACAACTTCAGCTTCACTACAAATATGCACTACATATCAATCAGGTATAGTTTTACTCCAACAACTATTTCATTTGCGAGCTGTGACCACGAGTGTATCGTGAGCACATAGTGATCGAAGCACTGTGCTATGGAGGAGATCTCTAATTCACGATGTTAGAAGGGATCTGTCGAATCGTTTGAACTTCGAAACAAATTCAGGATACTAACGAATTTTCAGTTTCTTAACTGAACGCCCCCCCCCCCACACACACAAAACTTGCAAGTAGTCAACTATTGAATCATTATATTCAATTTTTAAGATATTTCTTGCTTGTTAACTTATTTTAGAGTATGATGTGTTTTGTTCCAGCAGTTTTTACGAACTATATATTTCCATTTAACTTTGTTAAAATTGTATGTTGTTCCATCAATACTGTGACCAACCTGTAATATGCATAATGAAGTCACCAGCGATTAAAGTGTATAAATATTTTATTTCAATTATACGAATATACCAGTTTTTGCTCCTTATCAATTCTTTACTTTTATGGTCCACCAGGAACTTCAGGAATTCAAATATTTTAGTCCACTGCTCCTCAAAGATGCTTATGACTACCACACTGCACCAGACCACCCAAATCTAGAAGTTCTGGACACGCATACCTCAATCTCCAGGTTGATTGCGACATTCACTTAACCTTTTATATAATCTGGGAGTGAAAACAGTCAGAAAGTGATTTTGGTGAATCATCTCCTTCTTCTTGGGCCAAGTAAGTACGTAACTGAATCCCAAAGGGTCACTTTGGACTTCTCAAGGGACAGTTTCATTCATATAAAGTGCAGACACATTAAACGTAAACCCGATTTTTTAAAATAAAATCCTCTTAAACAGCCGGTCCACTATAACTTCTACTGAAATGTTTTCTCTATAGAAAGAAGAGTGTCTCGGACAGTGTATGCGTATGTGGGTTTTGTTCTTCTTTTATACTCTAACGACCCGGATTCGCTAGAGGATATTATGGTTTTATTCAGAAATATGTGCGAGTAATAATGGCTTTAATAGAAACCCAAAAAACCAAATAATACCGATTTGAATGAGCGCCAAGTAAAGCGCGTTCTGCGAGTTATAGGACACAGACGAAAATCTTTTGAAATCTGATTGTAAGAAATAAGAAAATATGAATACACCTTATGAAGTTAGCGACGCAAAACCGGCGACGAGACGATTGATTGGCGGAAGGCACCGTGCATGAATTTTAGGAAGAGTGGGGATTACTACTCAGAAGGTGGAAACACGACAGGTATCTGTCTCATTATTCCGCGGGTCATCGGAAGAGACGGTTGACTTTGAGTCTTACGCGGATCATCGGCGGTGAGAATCCAGTCTCAATCGTAGGCGAATTATCGAGAGGGGACGAGTCGATCCGAATTTCACGTAAATCACCATAACGTTGATTTTGAGTTCGATAATTTCGAGAGGGCGTAAAAACGCAGTTTATAAGATTCAAAGATAAGATTTTGTGGTATTTATCACAGTCAAATTTTATTAATGAACGGCCGAGTAAAACGCGTAAGAAATATTTTGTCGAGGGCTCCAAGTGAAGCCAGTTATGCATTAGAAAAGTTTTCCGAATTACGAATGGGACGAATACGAAAACGGTCGCACGTCCGTGGCTGAATTTGCCGCAAAGCCGATCGAGAACGAAGGAGCGCTTGGAAAGCCGCGTTGTAAGCAGTCGTCGAGTCAAGGTCACAGTCAAGGTCACTAGCAGCAGTAGCAGCCTGTGTTGGAGAAAAGGGGTGTATCTGGCCGTGGTGGTTGGACACGATTTCGAAGAAAATATGCTGGTTGTGAGTATACGTCTCTGTGAGGCGGACATTTAAGCGAAGTGATTACGCTAATTAGGGATTTGCATATTTCTGTAATTCAGTGAGAAGCTAGTATCTTGCAAAAGAGAAAGTCTCATTGGAATCGAGTCTGTCGCAGTTATTGTAAAATTTGGGTTTTTCAAGAAGAAAGAAGAGATGAAAAGGTGTTAAAAGAACTATTAAATTAATTTCTGGAAAAAAGGAATAAAATATTGCTCATTTCGGGCCTGTTTTGATAGTTTTCTTGACCATAATTTATTGTATAAGTGATAAATGTAAATGAACGCACCAAAAGAACGAGCCAAATGTAATATTGCGCAATCAATTGCTATAGATTTTTCTTTTTATATTGTATTGTGTGGGTATCAGAGTTGTGTGTTCTTGTACATGTTCTGTTTATTTTTATGCCAAGTAATTTTCAGAATAAAGTGTGGTAATCACATCAGAAGTACCGAATCCTCTTTTTTTTTATTTTATAACTATCTTAATGCACGTTGTTGTTCACAAGACTACTATACATAGAATACATATCTGCAGTTTTAACCCGAACATTACAAAATTTTCACACTTTAGCTTCAAAACTCGGGAAAGACCACTGTCTACTTGAGATTTAGAAAATCCGCCCCGATCCCCCATTTTCATTACTTATTAATTTTCGCTTTTTCCGGTACACTTCACGAACTTATTGAGTTATCAACTTTGTGTTCCTCATCATTGCAAATTTAAATATATAGAGATGGGATGTTGGATTTTTAATTTTTTTTTCTATAGTGGGTGTAGGGGGTAGAATAGTTTTCACGTTTCTATGTCGGGGTGTATTTTATAAGAAGGCATTGTTGCGTTTCACACACTCGGAAGTTTTAATCATTGTTGCGCTTAAGCTTGATCGATTTGGAAATCGTTTGCGACGACCAGTACTTCCCCAGCGGGGGAGCTGTCGTGACGCAGAGTCGCGACACACGAAAGTGTAAATTTTTTTGTTCGCGATGGTTTCTACTCTGCGACACCTTTGGTTAGTCGGGGTGTAGCACTGAACTTTTTTCGTACATCCCTATTCATTTTCCCGGACAATGGCGGGTTCATTTAGTTTATTTTTAATAAAACATGAAATAATAATTGCTTGTATCTCAGTAGTTGAATGAACAGTGTAACTTGTTATAACGGACAATTCTCAGTAGCGGGCATTTTTCTATAGCGGACACATTTTTCCTACACGACATTTTATTCTGTGTAGACCTGAACTTCTCAAAATTGAAAATTTCTCAATAGCAGACCAAACTTCAGGTCTCATGAGTGTTCGTTATAGAAAAGTTTCACTGTAATTCCAACACAACAATTTCTTTCCTTTTCCTGGGTCACGTATTTTTTTTCTTCACGACTTACGTAGATGCTCTAAGTGAGAATGGCACTGGAGTTTCGTTTACTGAGGAAAAGACCAGAGCGAAGTGAAGGCGTTGAACAAGAAGTCGAAGCGGCTGCCCCATGCCTTCAGACCACTTGGTAATTAACAAGACAGAGAGCCGAAATTACTCAGTGATGAAGTTCTCCTGCTGCTGCTGCTGCTGCTGCTGCTGCTACCGTAGAAGGTAATGCGAGAAGGGTTGGCAAGGATTGGGACGGCAAAGAATGGGATGGGAAAGGTTCAAAGGTGAACTGGTATGCATTTCACAAGTTCTCTTGCTGTTGCTTCGCGATTAAGATTTGCATTTGGGATTCATGAATACGACGAGATGTCAAAGATGCTGCTGGATTTGCTGCTGGAGGAATGCGGACCGAGGCTTGTGGTGGAGAAGATGGAGGAGGATTCCCGAGGTTCTACATCGTTCGCCTGATAGAATATTCCGTTTAATATCAGCCGATGGGATGAGGTAAGTTTGAGTTAGTGTACTAATGTTAATGTTTGTTCAGGGTAGTACAAATTAAGTCATTCTCAGTTATGAACACGTTATGAGGCTCAATAGGCCTCTATAGTATGTAGAATTTTGACGCATAGAAATTTCTGATGAGAGCATCATACACGAAATAGTTAATTTTTTGTAAGATGTGAATGAAATTTGATGCAAATTATATTGCAAATACATAGATTTCATACAATAATCGTAAACTTTTTTCAACTTTTTAAAAATTATTTTTCTTGCCAGACTTTTTGGATCTTCGGTAGCAGGTTTGCAATACAGTACAGGTTATAAATATTTACAATACATGTGTTACAATACAATATTAAACTAGTGATCCGACATACTTTCTCATATACGTTTCTCAGTGTGGACTAAAGAGCGGCATTAAAGCATTCTATTAAAAGAGGGTTGATTCTAATTTGTTTCTCTATATTTTGGTCGTCTCCATTTTACCTAGTTTAAAATTTTTATTAAAGAAATATTTTACTTTCATTTATATAAAACAATCTCTAATATACAAATGCTGTTCTTTCGTTTTTTGGAGAGATAAGATCAGTAAGATTTATATTCTATTTCAAAAAATATATTTATTAATAAATATAAAGAAAGAGAAGATATTATTAACTCGAAAACAAAGCTAGCAGACCATAAATATTCTTATATAATTTAATAAAGATCTTTTCTTCTTTTTTTTGCGGGGCTTTACGGCTCATGTCGACATCAAAGGTCATTGGAGCCCGAAAAACTTGTACAGGTAGGGAAAATGCAGTTACGCACTGGGGAGAGCCAACATGACTCTCCCCGCGTGTGGGACTCGTCGAATGATTCAACCCTACCCACTAAAACCCCTCCTGATCTACAACACACCAAAACATATCTCACAACATACATCAAATGGAGGGGTGGGGCTAAAATGAGGGGGGACCAAAAATGAGGGGTAGGACAAAAATGAGAGGAATGAGGAAAATGAAAGATACCCTAGCCTTAATAGCGTCGGGATCGAAAAGAACAAGAGGTGACCAAGGGAGGTCAGGAAAGAGAAAGGAAGGAGTCTAGCACAAGTAAGTGGAAATAAAGATCTTAAGAGTCGACTTTTTGCAATTTGAAATTTCAAAATTATATTAATAAACATTAATTCCATCTATTAAAAATTTCGGTTAAACAGTTGATATCGTTATTAACTTCCTGTTATGTCATAACGCTGATTATCTATCTCGTCAAAGAATTCAGTAAATGTTAAAATATATTATTTACAATAACATTATTTTTAACGATTGAAAGTTCTATAATGAATTAAATTTTTTTAAATCATAAAAAATAAACCAAAAGATTTATCACACATTACATTAAAAAACACGTAGCCAAGTTAATTCTTCAAACGACAAGAAATAAAATTAAAAAAACTCTTCACGAACAAAAACTATTACACACGGAAAGCACAAGTTAACAAGGAAACTCAGCAACGGAAGCAATGGCCACATCCGATACGTAAGCTTACGCAGCGAAATGATGCGCCGTCAGCGGATGTGAGGTTACGACAAGAGCGTAGAGGTCGCGTGGGTGCGAAGATACGGATACGAAGAGAAAACATATGATGCAGACATTCCTCTGTTCTCCATTTAAAAGTAGTATATTAAAATGACACATCTACAAACACATACTCTTTGGTTTCCACTTTTGGAAAACTTGAAACTACGCGCCAAAATGATACTATGTAAATGAGAAAGTAAGAAAAAAAACTATGTTTTTTGGTTGTGTCCGGACGTTCTTTTAAAAATCAATTTTTTTGGAATCATGAACCGCCAAAAAGGATATTTTTGACATAATTAGGTGATATATTTTTTCCTTCGGTTCTTTATGCTCTGTATAAGACAAAAGAAATGAACTATAACTAAACTTTTCATCGGACACAAAGCTAATAATTCAACTTGTTAGTGTCTTTTATTAAAGAATTTGAAGTACAATATATAGTCAGAATATTGTTTTACTCTACCTCTTCTTCATCCATGTTAAACAATATTCAAGCATCTTCAAATAATAAACTAATGCGTAAATGTAACAGACATAAATTATTTTACTGCGTCTAAACCAAACTTTCAAGCGAAATACCGCTAATGCGGATGTAATGCATACTAATTGTACTTGACGTACAGAATATGTAAGCAAAATTGTATGAGCCGTTTTTGAGAACATTCAAAAGAGTACTTTGACCTTTATGTGAAGTACCGTAGTTTTAAGGCAAAAAAAAATCAGGGCACGTGCATCGACAACAAGTAAAATCTATTGAAAATAGGAAATGTCAATTAAATTAATTTATCCATTTACTCAGAATCGTTACGCACAGACGGACAGACGGACGTTATGCCAATAACCACTTTTTCGGAATCAGGGGGATATTTCCGTAAAAAACTCGTTTCCTATTTCCTTCTCGTATTCAATACTTTCTATATACTACGTATATGAGAAAGTAAAAAACTAAATGCTAAGACAATTGTAAAGATACTTTAATGAATTTTTAAGAATCATGCGACGTGTACCATATACACATGTTGTTTTAACTCCACGGGGGATCGAAAAAATATCTGGGGAGCCTTCTTTTGATGCGTTTCCTATGCGGAAAATATTTTCCTAGTTCGAAATTTTGAGCGGAATGAATAGAAGTGATGTTTTTGTAAAATTTTGAAGCTATTTGCAGGAAGTAAGTTTCAATGGTTGAATACCAAGTTCTCTGTGCAATTGGGAGTTCGAAATAAACCAAGGTGCTCTGTATTTTACGGAGCATTATGTTCTGAAATATTTGAATTTTGTTGATATTAGTTTTAGCAGCTGCACCCGATATTGGGCTTGCATAAGGAAGGATAGGACGGATCATAGAACGGTAGAGATAGATACCTGAATGGATACGTAGTGAAGATGAGTGCTTCAATAAGGGATATAACTGGTGAACTCGTTTACTGGCTACTGCGAGTCGATGGTGAATATTCTGTTTCCAATTTAGTCTTGTATATAAGAGAACACCTGGGTATCATGTGACAGTCACAGAATGGAATTTGAATGAAATGAGAGCGGAGTTGTTTTGCGCAATGTGGATATTTTTGCTATCCCTCTGGGATGGATTAAGTTTGATGCGTCATATACTGGCCCAGGACGATATTTGGTTGAGATTTTGCTAGACATTTGAAACGGCACTGTCAATGCCACTGTCGGCACTGTAAATTGCTGTATCATCTGCGAAAAGAACTATAGATGTTTCAACTGCAGTGGGGATATCGCAGAGAAATGTGTTAAAAAGAATGGTTGAGAATACCGTCCAGCTGAGATGGGGTGTGATTTAGAAGATGAATTTGGTAGTCGCACTGAGAAAGAGAGGTTTGATAGAAAGCTGATGATTATATTTAATAAGTATTGGGGAAGATCGAGATTTTGCAGCTTGTATATAAGTCCAGGATGCCATACTGCATCAAATGTCTTTTCTATGTCTAGGAAAAGAGCAGCTACGTGTTGAGAACTATGAAAGGCTTGAATTATACCTTCAGTTAGACACAATATTTGATGGTTTGTAGATAGAAGGGATCTAAATCCGAATTGATGATGTGGAATTATCTCAAAAGATGATAAATAAGAATTCAGTCGGATGAGTAAACATTTTTCAAATATTTTGCTGGTAGATGAAAGCAAACTGGTCAGGAGGTAAGTAGAGGGAACATTTGGGCATTTTCCAGGCTTCAGAATTGGTAGAACATCAACATGTTTCCATAAGGATGGAAAGTCGCCGAGACGAAGAGCTGCATTAAATATTGCTGCTATGCGTGTTATTAGCTTGAACTGAAGTTGTTTTAATATGTATGTCGAAATGAGGTCGACCCCATAAGATAGTTTTGGAGATGAACTTGCAAAATTTTCTGCTACCTCANACTTGCAAAATGTTCTGCTACCTCAATTGGGGATATGAATTTGATGGGACGAGGAACAGTGATTGAGTTTTTCAATTATTTCTTTATGTAAGTCGGGTGTGGCGTAAACGTTTTGGCTAGGTATTCGCCGAAGACTTGAATCTTATCAGCTGGTGAATGCGCACATCCTTTATTAGTTTCTAGAGGGGTATAATCGATTGTTTTCTTAGAAGTCGTCTGGTTATGCTCCGTATAGATGAATCCATAGAGTTCTTTATTGCTGTCTGCTGATGCAGACAATTTACGTTAACTAGGGAGAGAAGTATGTGAACAATTTTTACTAATAAATTTAAATACCATTTTATGGAATGGGAACGTCGTTTTAACAAGTAATTTCGTATTTTGCGTATATGTATAATGAGTTTGTGGAGCGTTGCGGGTATAGAAGGTCCATTATCGTATTGAATAGGTAAGGGTGATAATAGATCTACAGCATCAAGGATTGAATTTTTTAATGTTAGAATTGCTTGGTCTATTTGAACGCTTGTATGCAGCGGTTCTATAGATGGTGCAAAAATTTGACACTAAAGTTTAAAAATGATACCAGTTGACTTTATGTAGATTGAATGGATAAGGTGGTTTGGCTACAGATGGGGAGATTGAAAGATTGAAAGATTGAATGTCAAAGGTCGATGGTAAGATAATAATGCTGAGCGTACATCGACACATACAAAATTATTTAAGTTTTTCGATAATCCAAAGTCAATAATATCAGGGTTTAAATCTGTATTGTAAGGGTAATGCGTAGTGGAATCCTACGAATGTATTGTAAGATTAAGAGCTGTTACATCGTTTAGTAAGAGATTACCTTGGTAGTTGATGAGTACATAATGTTCTGCATTATAATCGCCCAGTAGTAGGGGATCCGTGCCTAAGGGCTAAGAAAATGTATTAAATCACCCTTTTTATAGGATTTACAAGGTCTTCTGTATATTGAGGCAATGCATAGTTCTCTACGATCATTTGTATTGATGACGACACGGACATTTTCATAACATATATTTGTTATGGACGGCAATTGGTAATGTTTTATATAATTTTTAACCAATATTGCAACTCCATCTCTCTTTCCCAAACCGCGAGAATGTGGACGTCCAAACCTGTAAATATCATAGCCGTGGACGTAGAATCGGTTAGTTGGGGAGAAGTGAGTTTCTTGAATGCAAGCAACGCTGATATGGTTAGTTCGTAGAAAATGTACTAGTAAAGGGATCTTTTCCTTTACGCCATCGGCATTCCATGAGAGTACTTTACGTGAGGTATATGAATTTGTTAATTTTGAGGTAACCATATTTAGTGGAATGATTGGGTGATGATAGGGATGAGGTGAATTAATAAAGATGTGATTAAAGTTTGTATGTGTCATTATCTGTGCAAGTGAGTGAGCTTGAAGTGAATTTAGAGAGCTAGGTTGTGAGCTTGCTTTTACTTTGTCGGAGTACAGTGTTTGAGAGGATAAAAATAGTGGAGGTGAGTTGGATGTTCGAGGGCGTATTTTTGGCGGTGGAGAAGGATTTGGAGGAGGATTATGGTTAGTGGTAAAATTGGTGGAATTATTGTTATTTTGGCTTTGTCTGTTTGGTATACCTTTCTTATGTATGACGTTCTTGTAATAAGGACAGTCGGGACTAGATGACGCATGAGCTTCCTTACAATTCCGCACGTAAGGTTCTGCGTAATACACTCCGATGTCATGTGATTTTGGGAGGCACAGCGACCACAACGATTTGAAAGTCCACAGTTTTTCTTAGTATGTCCGTAACTTTGACACCTACGGCATCTAACAGGTCCGAGACGCTGACGTCTTTCCTCAACTTCGACGATTGTACTCTAGTTCATAAATCTTTTGCGTAGCTTGTGATTAAGTGAGCGTTATAGCGCGAAGAGGCCAAGATTTCTTTATTACAGCAGTTAAACGAATGACTATAATGACTGTGAAATTCATTTTTACCACTCATCTTGAATTTCATCTGTGGAGAATGATGTTGGTACATTTCTAATGATAACATAAATAGTGCACTTTGTGGGGTCATTGTACGTGTGATAGAAAATGTTTTTCTCTCGAAAACTATTGCGGAGAGAGGAGAAATCATTAATTGTTTTCACTTGTACTTTTGTATAGGGACCTTGCACTGTTGTTGGAAAGTCTTCGTGTTGCAAAATTTATTTCAAGATTTTTACAAGTACTGCATGGTTTGAATTGTCGTGAATAAAGATAGGGGGAATATTAACTCTAGGAGGCTCTATATTTTAAATGATATCGGCTTGAGGCATAGGTTCTCGAAAGAGTTTCTAGTTGGGATGTTGCTTCAGAGTGAGACTTAGTGCGTTGACGTTTAACTCGGTGACAGATATTGGAAGAGGGATCACTATTACTGACACTGCATCTACTTTGAGTGAGATCACTGACGTTCAATGACGCACTAACGCTATTTTCGCATTGCGATGGTAGAATTTGTTGCTGCTGCTGTGTAGATTCTAGAAGAGCCGGAGGTGAAGTGTGGTGCTGGTGTAGCACTACGAGGGCCGTTGAAATAGCGTCTGGAAGCGACACGTTGGTCTCCATGGTCGCCGAACGTGAGCTCGGGATGGCCGTGAGGTCAGTCCCGTTTTCCTGCTAGACGTTAGTTTACGCCCGTAGAGATCCTTCTTTTGCAAAGACAATATTTACGTGGTATAGAAGTCTGCACACATCACGCAAATTGTTTTCCAACTTAAATGTAGTTATTTTCCTTTAACTCCGTTATTTCGTTATCACAAAACCCGCAACAAAGAAAAATGCACCAAAATACACGGTAAGTACAGGATCATATGTCTGTCAGGTTACTTTCATAATACTAATTTCCTCTGCATTAGATTTCAATTCAAGAATGGAATGTTCTTAATATTTACTCATAACTATTAGAAAATATGATTCATGTTAGATAATATTTCCCATAATTATGTAGTGCTAAATTATAAAACACGTTAAATCAATTTTGAAACTTTGTTCATACATTAAACATTAACGGACAGTATTTAGGATACTTATTACGTGCTGTCGCTGTGTTTGGTTCAAAATACCTCATTTAGAGCTGAATAAATTTGTCGTTTTATTTCGTACCGATTAACATCCTGTGCTCAATTCTGTGACAATAATGTGACTGTATGTCTGTAGAAATTAATTTTCTGAATTCTAATTTTTATGTGGTTTACGTTCAAAATTAGTTTTTACAACCGGTATATACAAAACGTTATCATAATAAAAGTGTTTTATAACTAAAATCTCATGAAATTGAGTGGCAAGTATGTTAATTTTTACAATAAGTATACAAGTAAATACCCCTTTTGATAATTGTATATTTATTATTTTGCCTAATTTCACGAAATGAAAAATAATTTATGTATTCTGAATTTTACAAAATAATTATAATGTACTAAGAATTGCTCGCAGTTTGGATATCAGTGAGTTATTTCCAATTTATTTTTTTCGGACAAACAAAAACTCTAGCAGAAAAACATTGTTCCGCGTACACTACCTACTTCAGCTAATCAAACAATAAGATATATTTCAAATTCCTTTCCTTACAAAATTTCGGAACGTTTTCTTCTTCTCCTGAAAAATTGATTTCTTGGATGTAAATCTATTAATAACTCTAATATTTTTCAAACCATATTGTATTTATTCAATAGGAAACAAATATTCTGAAAGATTGAATTAATATTCTGAAACATGTAACGATAATTCTTTTTGTCTCCTTTTGAAAATAAAGAAATCCTAACAAGATGACGATCTCCAAACACTCATATCTCATTTATATTTGATTATTATTCGTTTTAAATTTGATATGAATATAAATATGTTATAAGAAAGTATTTCTCTTTTTCTTTTCTTTTTCTTTTCAAATAAAACTTGCGACAACATTGAATTTTGAAATAAAATTGAAATTTTATTTCTTAAAACACCGTGAGTACTTAAAAAATTATTATATTTTGCGTGATATAATTTAACATTTAAGAATGCTTGCGACTACATGTTACAGGGGAAGGTTGTAGTATTCGATATTTATCTGTATTTGTCAAATATTTTGAAAGAATTTTGCACTATTTTGCGGGTGCTTACAATGGCTCAATCGCGCCATACATGGAAGCAGCGTACGTACAAGATCACCGAAAAAAATAGATTATAATGTTCTTTAGAATACGATTATAATGTCTCTTTTTATGATGCAATTAGAAAATTTTTAAACTCAAAAACGAGATGTAACTCACTCCCGTAACATGTTAAAGAATGTTAAAACATGTTAGAACTTGATATATGTGATTTGAAGTTATTAGGTTTTCTGTTTCGAGTAAAATATAAATAAGGGATGCTACTCACTCAGTGGTGCCATTTTAGAGTTTAAATACTATAAAGCTATATTAAACAATATTAAATTCTGAAGCCCTATCCCCTGATGGATTTTTTTATGCAGGTTATGAAGTCTCTTTTTTAGGGGTGGCGACTATTAAAATAATAAATCTCGAATTCAGTGTTATTTAATACTTTCGATTTTTAAATACTATTTTCCGATTAATCTATAGTTCGATAATAAGACATGCTTGCGAAATAATTTTTTTAGAAGTACATTTTTTGTGTTAAATATAAATTTGTTGGTATTCTATTTATATTATAACGCGTAACTAACTTTTATCTTATCTTAGGAATGTGCTGAAAATTTCAATCCGCCTCTGCCTTTGGGCCCTCGATCAGAATTGATAGGACGGTACCTTGATAGCTTCCGGTGAGTAAATTGTTTATTGTCCTCCACTTGGTTATACGCAGTTTGTACTGCTTTTTTGACAGTAAATTTATTATTATTATCATTAAACAATAATCGTTGTATCCCTGTGTAACACTTCTCTCAAATGAGTTCGCAATCACAATGTCATGTATGTATACCCATCTCGACTTTACCTCGGAAAAGGCATTATTATTAATATGACAACTTGAGCCAAAAAAAGGTGTTATTAGGGGTANGAGAAGGAGATTTCGCTGTTTCATTGTCACAGCTAAATATGAACTGGGAATTATTTTTTTCTGGCCCCGCCTGGAATTAATCCCGGAGTGAATCAGTGGCAACCAAGCATGCTAAGCCCTGAACCACCAGAGGGGGCTTTGTCATTGGATGGAGTCATTGGACTGGATCATTGTAAACGTCATTTGATTGGATTAAGTCATTGGATTGGATCATTGGAAAAGTCATTGGATTGGATTAAGTAATTGGACTTACCCACAATAAAACATTCTAACAATACAATATTTGCTTTTCCTCCACAAGCTACCTTACACCCAAGAAGTCAGCGAAAGTCTTGTAGAAGAAATTCCGGAAATTTTATTATTATGTATATTATTATTGTTTCATGAACATTAATGCGTTCAAATATCAATAAATGCAATAAATTACTGGAAAATATTACATAAATTAACAAATATTCGGAAGAACTAACCACTATCCAGTATTTGATAGCTATGTAATGGAACGGAAGAGGGGGATGTATTCAATAAAATATTATTTTGTCAACGTGTTATAATATTTTGAGAAAGTCAGTCCCTAATATTTTTAATTGATAAATTGTTTCTGGGAATTTTCCTTATTTTCGTCAGTCTCCTGCAATGTTTGTTACATGCAAGAGAGGAAATTCACATTCAAGAGGAAAGTTTACAAAAAGTGAGGTATGTTTTTGTGTATTGTTCAGTTTCAAACGGCACTATTACGTTTAGTTCCAAAATTCACCGATCCAAGCTTTGTGTTTATTTTTATCAGCTTTGGAGAAGACCAAAGTGGAAACCAGGGATGTATTGCGACCTAGAGTGAAAAAACACAAAGAAATTGAATGAAACTAGTATACACCTTGCCTAGAGTCCTGCTTCAATTTTTTGTATCCTGGAACGCTGTAACTTTTATTACCATCCTCAGGTATTCCGTCGCACTTGCTCCTACGTAATTGAATAAATTCCCTAAAATAGAGCTTCAACTACTTATCGCAGCTCCATTTGTTTATTACTTTTTCTCTCTTTCTTTTTCATCTTTCCCAATCAGTTCTCTCTTTCATGTCCATCGTCATCTGACGAATTCCCAATCTCATCACATTTCTCCTTTTATTTCGGCAGATACATACGGTACGTTCAGTTTTTATCTCGTTTCATATGGCGCCTTACTCTTCACTATTCCAACTTTTCAATCTTGTCCATTATTAAAGAAATTGTAAGAAATATTGTTGGAATGGATTTTATCGCACTGATTTTTTACTTTATTATTATTTGTATTTGCATACCTCGGTCGCAAATTCATTATAAAGACAATGTATAATTCTTCTTTATTCTTTCTTTGAATATTTACAAAATGAAATACAATTTTCACGAATCGTGTTTTATTTAATTTTTTACGACGACATGAAAAATAACAAAATTATTCATTAAAATGTTATTAAATTAAAAATTGGATAAATATGACAAAATACACGGGAAGGACCGGAAAATCCTAATTACTGCGTAGAACCGACCACTGATACAAAAAATTAAGAGATGAAAACTGAGTCCTGGCACAGGAAAATATTTATTTGTAAATGGAGATGGGAACAACTTGCGTGCAGTAGCTATTTAATCTTACGCTTACTGTGTACGTAGTTTCAAGAAGGTATAAGGTGAATGGTGATACTACGTTATAACAGCACGCGAATGAAGTGTCAACTGAAAATCAAGGCAGGGGTGTATAGAAGGGGTGTGATGGTGTAGGAAAAGGAGATTGAGAGCAGTTTCCTAAAGTAAAAGGAGATGAAATGATTACTCGAGGGATGTTGTTGTTCAGTAAAGTGTAAAATAAAAGTGAAGGGAAGGTTGTGTACTTACGCTAAATGATATGTACTTGGGTAGCTTCTTTACTATTTTTAGTTTTATTTACTCGGTATAGATTGCCAGAGTCGAGTGTCATATAATACGTAAGAGTCATTCATTATTTCCGGTCTCTTATTCTCTCTGTCTGTGAATCTTATAGTTCAGTGCAGTATATGAAACAAGTGTGGGTTAACCTAATCTATAAGTCATTCCTTTTATAGCGTGTGTAATATCAGCTATATATTAACTGTTTTATTGTATTCCCAAATACACCCATTCAATATACAGAGTAATTTACAGTGATTTCATTTTGAAACAAGCTTCAAGCCTTTCTGTCTCGTCGTTGCGTGTTTCACAGCAAAAATGTTTGAAAATTACATAAAGAAAAATCCCCTTTCTTCGAGATTTGTGGCCAACAGAAACCCTAGAGAAAGTTATGCGTCAAATTGTAAAGTTCTAAGGCTTCATGTCTCTGTGCTAGGCGAGAAAGTTAAAAGATGTTTAACACTCAACAAAAATTTATGTAAATCGAATTTCGGAAGAAGAAAAATCTTCGAAGGTGCAATCCAAAAACACGTATACCGTATTTTGAAACTTCAGGTTTTCTCGTAGTTTTTTTCTCATTTTTTGTTTCCTTTCTGCCTTTTGTTCTAGGCGGCGTCTTTTAGCCTCATTCTTGATTCATTCTGTTTCGTAAAAATTCAGATCTCTGAAAAGTACTAAAAATTAGAATTTAATTTATGTTTGACGTACAGAAAATATCGTTAAATATTGATAGTTGATTGGTCATGTGACTGTACGTTTTGTAGAGTTCCTAACTATCGTTAATAGCTTTCATAAATATTGCAACGGGGAAAGCGTCTTTTTTTCGTCGAATCGTACATTAATCGATATTAAATTTATCACAAATGTCTGAATTGTCTGAAGTATTTTTTTGTGTAGTATTAAAAATTTACCGCCTAAAGTTTTATTTTAGTTCTAGCATCTAATTAGCATTCCCATGAATGACACGAATCTTCGAGTCAAGCAACTCTATCTTGATTGAGGAACGTCCAAATTTTATTTGAATTTTATGAACTTTATAGTAACAAAAAACCAGTAAATAATTTCTTTATGAACTTAATTCATGGTGTTAGTCTCTTAACTTTTGACACAGTTTCTCAAAGGGAAGCATGCTATAGAACTGCACCTATCGGAGAGGTGTGATTTTGTGACTTGACCTTCCCCATACCTTTCAGATTATTCCCCATTATTCCACACATTTCTGTACTCCTTAATTCCAAACCGTTTCCACCCTTACGGCACAAAAAACCCTTGAACCAATCGAATGAATAGTGCGAGTCGTTTTGTCTTTATTTTATTCGTTAACTTTTCTTTTCACTGACTGCTTCTGACTTCTACCCCCTTCCTGACACCTTGCTTTTCTAAAGAAATTAAAGAACTAAAGATAAATAACCGGGAGAAATATCATATTTTCCCTCTTTTTTACTGCATTGTATTTCACAAAGCAATACTGTTTACGAAGCAAATTCTCTGTAAATCTCTTATATGAGAGTTCCACTAAAAATTGTTTTCCCGTAATTTTAATACTTTTTTCCTTGTTGAAATATATTTTTCTTTAATTTATTATTTGATTTTGAAGAGTTGTAAAATAATATCATTTATTTACATTGTTTTTTTCGAGTTTGCTTAAAAATGTCATTTTAATTACCGCGGAAATAAATAAACTTTGAAACGTGAACTTTTTAAATGAACTTAACCAGGTTATTTTCTCATCGTATACAACTCAAGACTTTTATATTCATTAGAATACTATGAAACTTACAAAAGGAAACACAATTTCTCATACTGTTTTAAGTAATGGTAGAATATTAAATTTCTGGTAAACAATTGTTTAAATTTAAATTTCTAATAATGGATTATCAAAAGCGAGAATAGACGTAACATAATTTGAAGTCAATCACGATCAATATTTTCGATGATTCCAGTCAGATATTAATTAAAAATATCCAACTAGAAATAAAATTCTTTTTGTCACACCAAACCATGCACGTTTTTTAACTTTTTAATTTCTGTCATGTCGCTCAAGACTTCCTTTCATTGTCCATTCTTCCTCTTCCCTCACCTGACGTGTGCGTTGCTGCCACTCATTATCCTTTACACAGCGTTAATTAATCGGATTCCAACATGAGCTTCCCCCCACGAAACCAAACTTCCTTTTGAAATCGTCCTCTCGTTGTGAGTCTCGTTCTCATCTTCAACTGACGCTGCACCTGTCGTGGGCAGGAAATCTGTGAAATCCCATCGGGCGTCATCATCCTCCTCTCTCACTGTTCCTTCAGGACCATACGAGTTCCACTTCGGCTTTGAATCAAGTGCCGCTCGCTCTGTGAAAGGGAAGCGACGACGACACGTCGACCTCTATCGAATTCTCTCTGCGGACGTGTCTCCTTTCCTTTCTTCTTCCTTATGCAATGTCCTGTAACACGTAATTTATTATGTTATTTAAGATATAAACCATTCTACAATGCGTACTCATACATAATTTTATCCCGTGTAAAAATGATATATTTTTGTATAGTAATTCGCAATGTTCCATTTAATTTTTGTATAGTGTTTCGATAATGTTATATTATTACTAACTGATTACCCGGCGTGGTCTGGGATCGTTCTTTTACTCTAATCTACTTTTACTCAGGAAAAAAATAAAATCTATCTGTATTGTAAGATCAAAATACTTTTTCTTATTGCACAGCATTCTAATTTTTCAAATCCTTAATTACACAAATACAATGCCAAAAGTGACTGTGTACATCTCGCGGGAGCTGCACCGGTCGAATGTTCGCTTCCGAGACGTGACGCGGCTGCACTATTTCATTGGAATTCTTATAAAATCTGAACTATTTGTTGAAATTTTACGATTTTAAGATGATTTTTTCTTTGTTTAGTGTACAAAACAAATAATTCATTGAGTTTGATGATGATATTTTTTTTCCTTCTTAAATTACTCTCTTAAATCGAAGTATTTTAACATTTCTTTTTTTTCTTTTTTTTTTTTTTGTGGATCTTTACGGCTCGTCGACATCGAGGTCATTAGAGCCCTAAATTCTGTACATTTAGGGAAAATGCAGTTACGCACTAAGGAGAGTCAACATGACTTTCCCCGCGTGTGGGACTCGCTGAATGACTCAACCATACCCACTAAAAACCCTCCTGAATTACAATATATCAAAACATATCTCAAAACATACAAATCCACAACATTACAAAGAGGAAAATGAACGGTACCTTAACCCTCGCAGCCTACTAGCGTCGGGATCGAAAAGAACAAGAGGTGACCGAGGAAGGTCAGGAAAGAGAAAGGAAGGAGCCCCGCAAAATTAAGTGGAAGTAATGTCAAACTCAGCTCGGGGTCCCGTGTTTGCCAAACACGTACTTACTAGATGTAAGTTCCCTGGGGGGTTCAACATTTCTATTTTTAATAACGTTTTATCGATAATTTAGGTTAATTTTTGTAGACAGACATACACTATCGCGGACTTTTTTTTTGTAGAACTCTTTGAGACTAACAATATTGTCATTCATTGTTGTCACCTATTTCGAACGATTCAGGCNGTCCAACTCTTTGAGACTAACAATATTGTCATTCATTGTTGTCACCTATTTCGAACGATTCAGGCAGCGTAAGCAAATATAACAATCTCTCTTTTCCGATTTTATCGATATTTATTGTAGAAAACCATGTCTATTTTTTAATCACACATCATTTCACACATTTAAAAAATTAAAGTTAACCTACATTGTTTCTGGACATCTAAGCTACCTCCTTGCCAAATTTCATCACGATCAGTTCAGTAAGTCGTGATCATGTGACAGACAGACATGCTTTCGCTTTACGCATTTATATATTCGTATATGAATTATTTCTATTAATCCCATTTGTTTTCTCTCTAACGCGATTTTTTAAAATCCTACATTTGCTCTAAATCAATTTGTATGGTATATTATTTTATGGAATATTTGTAATGTTCGCCCTTAAGTCGCAATCCTGATTGGGGTTTTTGGTGGGTTTTCCTAAATCACTTAAGGTTCAATACCGTAATCGTCCTTAGCTTGTTTTCCGAATAGTAAATATATGTATACCCTCCCATTTAATATAATTTTATAAACAATTGTAAATATTTTCAAAATTATTTATTTATTTATTCTTTTCCGCTTTCCTCCCTCACTCTCAAGAGTGGTGCCAATGCAGAAGCAGCACTCGCAGTAAGCAGTATGAACGTGTGCATTCTTATATGGATCGCTTCTTCAATTTTTGTCTTACTAATACAGAAGAAAAAGATTTTGTTTGTGTATTTGTTACCTGGGATCTTCATAACTAAATGGATCATAGATATTGCTTTGATTAATATACATAATCATTTTTACTTAAAATATAGGTTATGTTATAATTTTTTTTTTCCCTTTTTTATCAGGTGTCAAAGAATACTACTCAGAAACTTTCAGCTTGTACAGTAGTTATGTCTTGATGTGTCTAGTAAAAGCGACCTTTATTGCTCTCAATTTCGTGAAAACGCCTGGAAGAGATTGAAAGCCTAATTTTTATTTTTACCCCGCACTCGCGAATGCAAATTTAAGTTATCTTCGAAAAAATTCTATGCTTCAATGACGCAAATGGAGGGAAAATGTATTAAGCCGTGTTCCATATGGTCAAGTGCTCATAAATGCGATGTATATAGCGAAAATTAGAATATACATTAACAATTAAGGGTTTTTCTCCATTGAAAATCAATATTTTTTTTGTTCGTTAACAAATCAGCCAAAACTTGTCCATTTTTTTGGGAGAGGGAGATTAGTCATCGAGCAGCTGATGGATAAGCATGCAGCAACTTTCTCACGAACGCTCTCTGCACTCTACAATCAACGAGATGGTAAATTTATTTTGCGAGCATGACCGAGGTAGGAAGGTTGGTATTATCAAAGTTCACATTTTCACCTACAAAAATAATGCAAACGTGTAATTTTCACTCTATTCTAAGATGTCTTATCACAGCTTAAAGAACGTGATAGGATGAGAGCACGCGGAAAGGAAATTCCAAAAGCAAGTCTTTGGGATTCGCAACGACAAAATACTAAAGAACAGCATGGTTGTCAATGCAACGTCTTTAAAAACTATACATGTCAGATACGTTATGCATTTAATTGTATATCTATTGAGATTTCAGGTCTACAAATTGAAGAATATTCACGTGACTCAAGTTACGTACACTCGACTCAAATACTGATTTCACCTTGATATTTTTGTTCATATAGCCCTTATGTCCAAAGAACAATTTCATCTCGAAACAAACCCCACGATCTATCTATTGAATTCTGCCTTAGCAAAATAATCTCGGTTAAAATCACATTTTGAAAATTTTCAGCCAACCTCTTGCAATTTTTTATTAATAAGTTTCATTTTATAAAAAGTAAGCTTTGTTGTTTCTTTATTGGGGCTTTAGGGCTCGCCAACGTCTAGGTCATTAGAGCCCATGAGTAAGTCTAGGTTATTAAAGTCAGCTTTGTTCAAGCAAAATCAGTATGTATCACATCTCGTTCATTCTGTGTTTGTACCGATTCAGTTTTCTCTGACTTTTTGTCATTTTCAGTTATTCAAAATTTTCCGCTTTTACAGAAACGGGTGTAAATGTCAAAGGTTGCTTCCGAAGAACAATATTTTGCTCTCTGCCACGTGATGAATCCAGAAAAATAACCAACCACTCGGCACGACATCAAAAGCAGAATATTAAAAAAATCGAAAACTCCGTGTAGAATGACCGGGAACTTATGGATCGCGGTGAACATTGATCTTGTCAACATGGAGGGAAAGTAAATATACAACGAAATACACGTCGAAGCGCTACCAATTCTCATTTGTGTGCGTGTGAGCGAAGACCTCCTCCTACACAGAAACTTGTGATCAACTTTCAAAGGCGATGTGGAAAGAGGTGTTGGGAAGCTAAGTTAGAGTGAGGTACATTTGGGACTCTCAAACGTTGGTGTGGAAACTGATAACATGTTTAATATTCGTTGTTTATTTTGTATTTGACTATTATAATGCTATTGAGATTTGAGTTTTTGTGTCACAATATTATCATTGCTTTCATTACCAACAAATGTTATGAGTAAATAAAAATAAAGCTCACCCGCATTACACTGAACTGTTCGTTAACTCGGCAGTAGGCGCATCCCTAATGCAAACACGATTCGTCGCTACTGGGTAAAAAATACGACATTTTTTATTAGCCGAGTTAACAGTTTTGTGTCGCGTGTATATATATACATATACACACGCCTGATGAAAGATAAACATAACCTTTTGTGTCTATTTTTTTTTTGAAATATCGTCCTATTTATCTATCTACGTGCCCTCTCTTAGAAAGACAATTTGAAGAATTCTTGAGAAAACACCGCATTACTTCAACTTTTGGTAACCATCACAACAAATATGTATTGCATGTTCACGACATATCATTCTAGAACATAACTTACACTCAGTCGTCGTTCCATCTTTTTCCAGGAGCACACACCGCTCGTAGAAGATCATGTTTTAGATCGCAATCCTGAAGCACTTGCTTGGTCTCTCTCTTTTTGCTGATAATCTCTAAGTATAAAATTATTTCGGTTTTTATAAATAATGTTATATCCTCATCTCTTAGCGCTGAATTTTCCATAACTATACTCTAAAGCCGCAATAATTTACCCTTAATTTAATAATAGAAGTATTCGGAGCAAAAGAGGTCGCTACCGGGTAAAAATTGCCCGCACTCACTTTGCACATCCGTAGTGGTTAAGCACGCACCGTAAAATACATGCAAGTGAAAGATTGCGTTAGACATTTATCAATAAGAAGCTACATAAAACGGCAGCTATATCTAAATTTTCTGGAAAGAAAGTTATGAGTTGATGATTGAGGTATGTGGTAATTTTTACCCGGTAGCGCCTCCTGCAAGGTTAAATTCCGTGTGTGAAAATATAATTTGGTGTCAGGGATGAACGAGTGAATGTGCATTAAATTCTTACGGACTCATGAAACTATCATGTCATGTAAAAAATCAAGGTGGAGATGGTTTCATTTTTATATAATATACTAGCTGAGTATCCATAGATTCGCTCGCATGAATTTAATTTTTTTTTTCTCGCAGTTCCTGGAAGCCTTGACTTTTTCATACAATGTAAAGCTATAATTCATAATTTGGAATAAAGAAATATTGAAATATTGATATTGAAAAACTGAATAAATATAATAACGAAATAATACTAAATTTCAATATCTTGAAAATAGTTTGGATTCTTCTCATTCGCTTATTAATTATAAGTTTAAATTTTAATTAAATTTTATGTTTGGCTTTATTATAAACATAAATATTTATAAACATATTTATTGATTTTTTGAATTAACGACGTTAACTGATGAAAATTGAGTTGATAACTGAATTTGTTCGTGAGATACAGGGAAACTTTGTTTAATAACATTTCTTTCACCCCAGTTCACTCCTTAAAATTTGAATTTTGAAAAATCCCTTCTTATGCAGATACTAACTTTTATATTTTCTCTCCTGTTATCAGCCAATGTCAGTTAGCAGAAAGCCGTTTACAAGTATAGATAAATGATAAACTCTCTATTAATATTATCAGTGCTTTGATATCTTAATATTAGTAATTACAACAATCACATGGAGATAACAGTGGAGAGCAGTCCATCGCAGCGCGCTTTGGAGTGAATACATTGAACTACATTCACCGTAGACGTATCTGATACATACGCGCGGTCGTTGAAATGTTGGTATGAACCTTACATTGCCCTTTCAATCAGTTTCATAATAAATGGTTGAATTTCAAAATAGTTTTCGTAAGTATAAACTTTACACTTATAAACCAGGTTAGATCATATTTAAATGCAAGTAAACACGTTGATAGAGTGAAGAACGGTGGATTGTTATTCACAGGAGTAAAATCGATTGAAATGTTTATTTTAAAATGAGGTGAGCAGTTTTTATTCAAGAAAAAAAGATATAGTTGTGATAAGATGCGGAATATTTTTTGAAACACATCGTTTTTATTTTTTTTGTGGGGCTTTAGGGCTCGTCAACATCGAGGTCATTAGAGTCCTTTACACATCAAATAAAGTGGATCTTGATAAGAATCGAACGTTTCTCCGTGATGTATTATATTCTATAAACGTGACATAATCGAAGTGAAATGATTCGACCCGAATGACGTCCCTACAGTAGGGGAGACCGAAGTGAGTTGACACAACGATTAAATATTGGGAACTTAGGTACTAGAAATATGAAAACAGTGGAGTTTCGCATCATTTGTCATCCACACGAACTTGTCAGTATACATTGCGGGGCTCCGGCGAGCGGTAGTGGTGCTACAGCGTCTCAGTTCAAAAATTGACTGTAAGTGAAATATTAATCGATTTTTTTATGGTATTCATTTATATGTAATATGACTTATTTGCGTTTGTGTGTTTGACATGAGTAAAGCTTCATAATGTAAGTTCATTTCATATCAGGTTATAATCTCAATGAATTGAACTTACAAAATCGTTATTTTCTGGGGTCAGGTAAGTCAGAACACCTTGTTCCAACTCTCCTCAGTTTTAATTAATTATCATTTAAATAAAAAAATATTTAGCTTTTTATTTCAGAATGTCGAATAATATGCACAACAAAGGGATATACTCGTAAGCCAAAAAATTGGACTCAAGAAAAATGCACTAGTGGTGAATTTCATATATTAATGATCTGTGTGCCTGAAAAACACTAAAATTTTATTTTTTTCAAACGATTCTTTTAATATTCTCATAAGTATTATATTTGTGTACTAAATTTATTATAAAAAGAGTGAAATAGTAAAAGATATATTTGAAGTATTTCATGATTTATTACCTTGACGCTTAGTAGTAAATACGTATGAATAAGAATTGTTAGAATTTTTTAAATTAAGACATTGTGTGTTAGTATTTTATGTTAGAAAACATATTATATTAGATCTTATTAATGGATTTAAAACATGTTAAAACAATTATGATTATATCGTCTGCGTTCAAGCAGAAGTCACCGAAGTCCAGAATCACGGTTCTGAGATATAGCAAACTTCAATTGTCTCTAAAAATAAAAATATTTCACATAGTCCTAACATCTGTAATTATGTTTTCTGATATATCAATAAGTGGATAATATGATGAAAAAATCATTGGAAGTCCATTAGAAGGATTTTTAAAGTACTTAGTGACTTATGCTTGTCAAAACGTAAGTTTATTATATGATTTATTTTCAATCAGTAATAACTAATTAATAAAACTATTTTTTAAATAACTTTTAGTATATTAAAGAAAAGTTTATTTTATTACAACAGAAAACATAGTATTAATATAATTTATGAGAATGTAAATGCTAATCCATACCAAAAATGATATATTGTTATGTTAGTACCAAACTAAACAAAGAGTTCTTAGCTCTAAAAGCTCCTCATCTAAAAGTCATTAAACTCTCTTAGTAACTCATGCACATCGACGTTTAATCTGCTAAAATTCTCTTCGTGATTCTACTTGACAATAAATGCATCTATATGGACTAAGTGAAACTTGTACAGCTCTATTAGTCAGCAACGGGAAGTCAATAGAATTTGTAAATTTTACAGAATTGTAGAGCATTCATTGGAGATGATCAGATATGATGATGGTGATGATGAAGGTGAACAGGGACGATTGATGATTACCGTCACCGAGGGTTGAAGATGTGTCCATTACCCACAACATCCGAGATACCCATTTTCATTAATAAACCTTGGCACCTTGGTTGTGTACATTAATTCTGTAGCCCAATCCTGGTCTGAGTTTTTCTCCGGTTTTTCCTTCGGAAGGAGGTGGAATTTTTATACAGGCTCTCTAGGCTGTTGTCTAGGGACGACGTCCATTGAAATAACAAATCTCAAATTTATTGTGATCTTATAACTTACGATTTTTAAACAATATTTTCCGAATAATCTATATAATATATAATGCGTACTTCTGAAATATTTTTTTTTGTTATGTACATATTTCTTCTGTGTACCCTACACGTGGAGAAGATATGTGACAACTTTCGGTTTGGTGAAAATGGCGACGAGTCGGGAATCGAAGCCGGGATTCCTGCTTTGATCGCAGGGATGTTAACCACTACACCACCCGTTCGCCTTCCACAGGCCTGGGTGGAAATGGTGTACAATTGTGGAAGGCGAACGGGTAGTGTAATGGTTAACATCCCTGCGATCAAAGCAGGAATCCCGACTTCGATTCCCGGCTCGTCGCCATTTTCACCTGACCGAAAGTTGTCACATAATTTTTTTTTGTGTTCGACTATACTAAACTTGTTCTATTAATTTTATAAGATATTGCTATTTTTATTAGTGTCAGAGAACGATGCTGAAATGTTAAATCCGCCTCTGCCTTGGGGTCCTTGATCTGAACTGATGGGATGGTCCCTTTCTTGCTTCCGGAGAGTAAATTAGTTTATTGTCCTCCACGTGGTCATATGCAGTTTGTACTGCTTTTTTACAATAAATTTACTTTTTAATTATATACAAATGACAGAGCAACTTTCTCGTGCGAAAGTTTAATATTATAATAAAACTCCGAGATAAATGGCATGGAGTATAAAACATAAAATATCTGCCCTGGAAAAGGAATTTACGTGGTTTGTTTTTACGAGTGGTCACCAGTGGTAAGAACGATCGAAGAGCTATCGTGTCGAAATGCCGTACTTCAATGTCCTCGTTGTTCAAATCGTCCCATGGGAGCGAAAAATGAAGAAACTTTCCTTTATTTGCAACAACACACGATGTAGCTTGAAATCAAGAAGAGTAGACTATCCTCCATGTTGAAACGCTTTTATGTCAACACATGAGTGAGAAATGTAAACTGTAAAGTTGTTTGTTTTTCTGCTCAAATTTCAGAAGATATTTTACCAATAAAAGTTAACACATGACATGAACTTGAAGTATTTCTCGTTTGGTGAGAATTTTTCTAATTATCTTTAGATTATACTGTACTGTGTCATTGTCAATATTATGTTCCGAAAGTACTCGACTTAAAAGGAGACAGAATGATCAATTGCAGTTGACAACACAACAAGAAACAAATATTAACACGAGCATAGGTCACCTAAGAACCACGGAGTGAACAAATTAGCATAGCTTCATCTACAAATGTTAAAAGAGTTCAGAAATATCGGGTTAAAACGAATTGCTGTTCACATTTTATAGCCCCATGTAAAGAGTAAGAATTTATATCTGACGCCATGTTCGTCTACATTTTTCATTTTTATTTTATTGATCAATTATTCTTTTAATAAACTATTGTTGAAAATGCGATATAAAAAATTGATTAAATTATTTTGAGAATTTTTGTTGAATTTAATTAGGTATTTGAATGTCGGATATATTTCCGAAAAGACCGAAAATTTTGTCTTTATACTAAAGTCACCCACCCGTACAAAATCGTTAGTTTGCGTAACACGCGAGTTCATTACACGGAAATATGAACATGTTTCTCGTAATTGGGTTTCGTTGTTCTTTGTTTTGTTTTTTTAAATTTTTTTTTACTACTACAACTTCCTTTATAAGAAAACTTTTGAAGCTCGCTAACGAGGTTCGTTATTTAGACCATACTGTTGTGAAATTCTACAAATTAAGAAAAAAATTATTAACATTTTTTGTAACGCAATGTAACTATTTTATTTTCCAGAGCTACAGAATTCTATATCATAATTTCCAAGAAAATTATCTTATCATGTCTTAATTCTTTAAATTCTTTTCTGTTTTAATTATTTTCATATATGAAAGACTAAAGCGGTGGCGCAGTTGGTTAGCGCATAAGCGCGTAAAGTTTGTTGTCTCGAGTTCGAATCTCGGTCCCGTCTCCCATTTTCGATCAATATAACATAATTAATGTGTTACCTGGCGGTGAAGTTCAGATAACTTAAAAGATTTCTATTTTTTTTTGTGTGAACGGTTTTAGTTCGAATAAACACACAATTTCCTATAGAAGAACGCGATATTTTAAAGTCTGTAGGTCTTGATGGGTAAATCACTGCTATAAAAAACCGAAGTGTAGGGGTTAAAACAATGGTCAGCTAATGACCTGGGGACACTCTTCCCAGGTCACGCCTGTTCGGTAAGCAACACACAGTTCTCGCGCTAGACAGGTGACATTAAGCAAAAAATCCACTGGAACATACAATTTTGTTTCTACTAATCTGTAATATCTATCACATCGTCAGTGAGTTTTTCAATGATCCTCCTCGTATCTCTGGAGAGCCAAGGCAACATCGAACCAAGCTTCTACCTTTTCCAAGCATTTTTAGTCCTCATTTAGTCTTCAGTCAACATCTCAAATTTAGTGTTATTTCAGTACTTGCGATTTACAAACAATACATTCCGAATAATCTATAGTTTGATAATAATGTGTACTTCTGAATTTTTTTGTGGTTTATTAAATACATATTTGTTTGTATTCTATTAATACTATAACACGTATCGAGCTATTTTTATTATTATCTTAGGAGCGTGCTGAAATGTTAAATTCGCCTCTTCCTTGATCGGATGGGATGGTGCCTCGCTTTCTCCCGGAAAGAAAATTAGTTTATTGTCCTCCACGTGGTAATGCGCAGTTTGTGCTGAGTTTTGGCAAAAAATGCATTATTGTTATTATTACTATGATATTATTATTATTATAAATCTCGTTCACAATTTTCTGTCGGTTTCTTGTGGCTGGAGAAGTGAGAGACTCGTCTTAATAACATTTATTTATTTTGTTTTGGAGAAAAATAACAAGGTGTTAACATCAAACATCACATATATAAGAATCGCCGGGTTTTATTATTATGATAATTACAATTATTTTTCATTATATGCCTTTTCCTTGGGAGCACCATCACTACTGGTGCTACTGGTTCTTAACTCGAGTTTGAATCATATTTTATTATTCTTAAATTTTAATGAAACACCCATTTATGAATTGTTTTCGTAATATTTTTATTTGTATTATCTTTATTTGTCTGAAATGTATTTTCTCATGGTAAATTTTACGTGCAGCTTTAGACAGCGCTATGTTGACGATGTACTGTCATCGCCCGCACTGTATCGCGTTCTGTGCGAAAGGATGAAGCGCCGTCTCTGACTGATTCCAGTCGCACCGGAGAAAAATTAAGTTTAGCGGGTTGCATTCCTTACTCTCCTTGCAACGTCATTTGCTAAAGGAATTTTACTCCTCGCTGCTCTTCACATGAATGTTAAAGTACATTTTAGAATACTTTTCAAAAACCTGGTGCAACGATTTTACTTAAATATTCTGTGTGCAAAGTGTAATTAGCGTATATTACAACCGCATTAGCAGTATTTCGCTTGAAAGTTTGGTATAGACGCACTGAAATAATTCCTGTCTGTTGTACTTACACATTTGTTTACTATTTGAAGAAGTTTTAATATTATTTAACATGAATGAAGCAGAGGTACAGTAAAACAATATTATGAATATTTATTTTACTTTTAAATCTGTAATAAAATACACTAATAGGTTGAATTATTGAACCCGAATAAAATGTTGGTTATAGTTCTGTCACGAACGAAACGTTCGTAAAGAATTTTATATCTGCCAACTCATATCTTCTTCTTCTTCAGTTGGCTCTACAGTCCCAAATGGACCTTCGCCTCCTCGACAAGCCTCCTCCATTTTTCCTGTCTTTTGACGCCAACTTCCAGTTAATAATCCTGGCTTTCTTCAAATCTTCCTCCAAACAATCCCACCATCTACTTCTTGGTCTTCCTCTTGTCCTCACTCCATCCAGTTGGCCATTTACCACCTTCTTTACAGTTCTGCTCTCATCCATCCTATTAACATGACCCAGCCATTTCAATCTACTTACTCTTATGTACGTGACAACGTCAGTATCTTGGTACAACTGCGCTATTTCGTTATTATACCGTACTCTCCACTGACCATTCTCCTTAACCCCTCCATAGATTCTCCTGAGAATTTTCCTTTCAAAGATTTTCAATCTTTCACATACTCCTTTTGTTAATGTCCATGTCTCAGCACCGTACATAATCACCGGTCTTATTAGTGTTTTGTATATCCTAATTTTGGTTTGGCGTGGCACGATATGGTTTTTAATTAATGGAAGTAGAGCAAAATATGCTTTATTAGCATTTGTAATTCTTCTATCTATATCCATATTTATTTTATTTCTAGCTGTAAGCAATGTTCCCAGATAAATAAATTCTTGTACTACATCAAATTTATGTTTACCAATGACAATTTTGGTATCTTTGATATTTTTCCTTCTGGAGACTGTCATAAATATTGTTTTTGCTTCATTTACCTTCTTCCAACTGGATGAATTTTTCCTTCACATCCTCCACTCTCCTCCCTGATATCACTATATCATCCGCAAACGCTAGTATTTGGTGTGTTCTATACAGAATGTTCCCACGGTAGTCTATTCCAGCCTTACGAAACGCTATTTCCAATGCTACATTAAACAACATCGGGGCTACACTATCTCCTTGTCTAAATCCTGTTTCAAGGCTTATTTCTTCCGATATGTTTACACCTGTTTTAACTTTAGCTTGGTTCTCTTCATTCATTAGCCTGCACATCCCTACCAACTTTTTAGGTATTCCCATCTCATGCATCTGATCCCACATTTCTTCTCTCCAAATACAGTCGTAGGCGGACGTAAAATCGAGAAATATGTGGTGTGTAGTAATATTTCTTTCCCAACATTTGTCCAATGTCTGTCTCATAATACATATCTGGTCTATTGTTGATCTATCCGACCGAAATCCACACTGATACTCTCCAATCAGCTCATCTACATATGGTTTGAGTCTATAACACACTATTTTAGACAACACTTTGTAGCCTGTGCAGAGTAAGGTGATGGCTCTATAATTGTCACACAACGTTTCATCCCCTTTTTTGTGTATTGGATTAATAATTCCACATTTCCATTCCCTCGGTATTACTTCCATTTCCCAAACTTTCGTAATCAGTTGGTGCATAATTTTCATCATCGCATCCCCACCACATTTATATAATTCACTCTGAATTCCATCGCATCCTGGCGCTTTACCACTATTCAAGCTTGCTACAGCTTTTTTAATTTCTTGTACCGATGGTGGAGCTACGTCTGGTTCCGCTGTTTGGTATTCCCCATGTTTCTCATATCCCCTCATACTTCCATCCTCTTTGTACTGAAAATGATTCGCGTAGTACTCTGCCCATCTACTCGAAATTTTGTTTCCCTCCGTTAGAATTGTTCCATTATGCGCTCTAATGATTACTGCTCTAGGTTTGAATCCATTCTTGATGTATTTGACTTCCCTGTACCATTCTCTAGCTTCTCCGCAATTGTACTTTTCCTTAATATTTTCCATCTTACTATCCCACATTTGTCTCTTTTTCTTCCTATACAGCTTGTTACACTCCTTTCTTTTTCCTTTATATGTTTGTTCGTTTTGTCTTGTTGGTCTTCTCCTGTGCTTTTCACACGCCATATTCCTTTCATGGAGAGCCTTTCCACATTCTTCATCAAACCACTCATTTCTTTTCGGTCTTCCCTCCTTCCCTAGCACCTTCCCCGATATCTCTACTATGCTTCCTCTCACATTTTTCCACATCTATTCTACATTTTAATCATTCTCATTGATTTTCAGGAGTGCATTTTCTAGCTCTTTACAATATTTCTCCTTGTATTCCTTATTTTCTAATTTTTTAACATCCCATTTCCCCATTTCACTTTTCTTTATTTTTGGTGTCTTACTAACTTTCAAATTAACTTTGGCCCTTACTAGAAAATGGTCCGTTTCTATCTTTGCTCCCCTCATACTTCTTACATCATTTATATTCTTACAGTG
>NNCF01133790.1:94568-109404 GCA_002313205.1 Laupala kohalensis
TCATACTTCTTACATCATTTATATTCTTATAGTGTCTCCTGTCTACCACTACATGATCTATCAGACTCAAATATCGGCTGTCAGGTGATCTCCAAGTCCCCTTGTGACATCTTTTGTGTGGTTACCATGTATCTGAGACCGCAAGGTTTTTACCATTGGCTAGATCCACTAACCTTCTTCCGTTATTGTTAGTATTTTCGTGTATGGAATACGGTCCACATGCTGGTAGCACATAACTTTCCTTGCCCACCTGGGCATTGAAATCCCCCAATATGACTCTCATGTCATATGATGGTATAGTGTCGATGACTCTCTCTAATTCAGCGTAGAAAATCTCCTTTACATCATCCTCCTTCTCCTCTGTAGGAGCATGTACAGATACAAATGTAACATNTACGGTCCACATGCTGGTAGCACATACCTTTCCTTGCCCACCTGGGCATTGAATTCCCCCAATATGACTCTCATGTCATATGATGGTATAGTGTCGATGACTCTCTCTAATTCAGCGTAGAAAATCTCCTTTACATCATCCTCCTTCTCCTCTGTAGGAACATGCACAGATACAAATGTAACATTATAAAATTTCATCCTAAGTCTAATGAGACAAATTCTTTCATTTATTAACCTATTATCTATCAAACTGTGTTGTTCCCTACCACTTAAATAGAACCCTGTGCCAAATTCATGTTTTCTTTCTTCTTTCCCACTATATACAATTGTGTATTTTCCTTTAGAGTCCACACCCTTCCCGATCCACCTAATCTCTTGCAGTGCACATATATCCATTTTAAACTCTGTCATTTGCTTTTCTAGTTCCTTTACCGCCCCCTTTCTGTATAATGTTTTAACGTTCCAGGTTCCAATATTCATTACCTTATTCAATTGCCTATTTCCGTCATACTTGGGATTCCATTTCCGAGGCTTCTGAGTTTTCCTAACCTTAACATTTTTTACAGAGATAGGGTGTCAACCTAAACCTAACCCCCTGAGATCCGGAGGACCAATGATTTTTGGTCGAGGTTTACTCCCCTAGGGCGGTTGGTTCCACTACACCTACAGAGGCCCCCCTCCCCCTTGGTTTTCTGTCAGGGTTTCCTTCCCTTAGCCTATGGCTACCGTTTTAAGGCGCCGGAGACTCGCCTTTCGCCTGTTCTCGTTAGCCACAACGCAATTTGGCCTAGGTAACCGACTCGCATCCGCTGCCATCTCCGATGAGATGGCGCAGAGTCGAGAAGGTACCCATGGCCACCAGCATCTCAGAATCTTGAGCTAAGGTTCTGAGAGCCACATGCTGCGTTGCCCAGGGGTCCCCACTAGGAGGTGAGAATCAGACTTGACTGACAGAGCCCTATTTAACGGGACAGCATGCAGGCACTTAACGGTATACACTTATAAGCATTGTGTATCCCACCTGCGCCATATCAGCCCATTGACCCCCCAACTCATATCTTACGAACTAAAAGCTCGTACTTGTACGTACGTGTATTGTGAATCATTTAGATGTTAGTACTCTTTGAATACTTAATTACTCCATGAGTATAATTACTCTATGAATGTATAAACATTCTTTGCACATAAACATTCTTTGGAAGTTGGAAGTTCCGTGTGAGCTCTAAGTTCCATGTCAATGATCGATACAACATTAGTGAACGTACTCTATATAGACGCTCTGTGCTCTCCCTACATATAGAGCAACGTCCAAATCACAGCAAGCTTCAGTCTTCGAAAGAGGTGACATACTGACACACTCGCCGATCGTCTACTCTTCGCAATCATCGAAATGCTGAACCGGAGCGGCACTCTGCCACTCGGTATCAACGCGTCTAAAACATTTTTTGGAAAGTAACTTATAAAGTTACTCAACCGCTGCATAACTACATTCTCGACAAACGTGCCTTGAAAAGATTCATCGTAATGCTGAACGCATTCATTCATACTATTTTCTAAATCTCAACACGTCTACCGACGTCTACTCTCCAAGCTGCCACAAGGAAACAACAACCTTTGCATAAGACCATAAAGCTAGGTAACTATGGCGAGAAAGGAAATCGTATCTATACTACAAAATGTTAAGTTGAGTACTATGCTAGAATTCCAGTAAATTCTTAATTCATGAACTTTATCAAACCCTGTTTCATACCCATATGGTTTTTAACCATTTTTTCAATGATAAATATTAAGCAGGTACTATTATATGCATATATTGTTTGTTGCGGGGGGTTAAACTCAAAAACTTGAGTGGGAATTTTTTCTTTTTTGCATAGTTCAATCACGACCATGCTTCAATCTTTGTATTCACTCCATTTATCGTAATTCTGCTTCAAATGGGGAAAGGGTTTAATGGTTATTTGTTTATACGGGCGAAAACTCGTTTTGTATATTTATGTAACTCTCTGAAATTTAATATTTTTCAGAGAATTAGTTGCTCACAACAGCTAATATCAATCTTGTACGGGGGGAACATTCATGTAATTCTGTTTAAGTAGCTTTAAGGAAAATTCATGTATATATTTGAATCCAATAAATTTGCTTTTTGTGAATCTGATACGTGTCTACAAGAATCCTATTCTCTTTAATCATTTATGCTTGTTGAAACATACAAGTTCCCCCCATATCCTCTCCTGTGTTGCATCGAATGGTTATTCGTTTGTAACAAGTTCATTTCTTTTGTCGTCTACGGAGCATAAAGAACCGAAAAAATAATCGATCGCGCAATTTTGTCAAAAATTTCCGTTTTGGTGGTTCCTTATTCAAAAAAAGTTTTGTTTTAAAGAAGTGTCTTCTGTACTTATACATTTGGTTACTTTTTCAAGACAATTTAGTTATTATTTCACGTTTATGGCGCGTATTTTTTAAGTTTGCCAGTAGTGTGAATCCAAAAAGTATGTTTGTAGATGTGTTATTTTAATATGTTACTTTTAAATGGAAAACAGATGAATGTCTGCATCTTATGTTTCTTTTGGTATCGTGAATCATCCACCCACGTGACTTCTGCGTACTAGTCGTAGCCTCACATCCGGTGACGCTGTATCATTTCGCTGCGTAAGCTTACGAATCAGATGTGTCCACAGCTCCTTTTGCCGGATTTTCTTGTTAACTTAAACTTGCTGTGAGTCATATTTAATGTTCGTGTATATTATTTGAATGTCAAGATGCTATTTTATATTATTTCTTGTCGTTTGAAGAATTAACTTGGTTACGTTTGTTTGTTTTTGTTTTGAAGGTATTGTGTGATATATCTTTTTGTTTCTTTTTCATGACTTCTTAATTCAATGCTTTATCAATCAAAGCAAAGCAATTCAAAGCAGTTTCAATCATTAAAAATTATATTATTGTAAATAATATGTTTTAACACTTACAGAATTCTGAGACGAGATACACAAGGAGCGTTACGAAATAAAAGAAAGTAAATAAAACAAACAGTATCGCTTATTTAAACTAAATTATTAATAGATAAGATTTTATTATTATTACAATATTTATTTATTTATTTATTATTATTACAATGTTTATTAGTACAATTTTGAAATTTCAAATTACAAAAAAATTAACTGTTTAGTTCCTATTTAAATTATATAAGAATATTTATAGTCTGCTGGCTTTATTCTCGCGGTAATAATATGCTATTTATCTTTTTATTTATTAATAAATATATCTTTTGAAATATAATATAAATCTTACTGATATTATCTCCCAAAAAACGAAAGAACAGAATTATATATTAGAGATTCTTTTATATAAATGCTAGTAAAATTTTTCATTAAACTTTTTAAATTGGGTAAAATGAAGACGACCAAAATATAGAGAAACAAGTTAGAATCATCCCTCTCCTAATTGAATACTTTAATTCTGCTCTGTAGTCCAGACTCAGAAACGTATATGAGAAAGTATGAGCAATGGTTTTGCACCTCTAGTTTTTTTTTGCCCTTCAGAAATACCAAGTTTGTTCAAATTTAGTCTTTGCATTCCTGTCATGGTTAGACAAAAACGTCCATTTTTATACGTTTCTCTCACGTAGAATAGTTAATAGTCAACTTGGTCATACCATAGGTGAGGATGAGAGGAACTTCCTCAGTTTTTTTCAAGAAATAGACACAATTCCAGAAATAGTTTTTATAATGGAATTATACGATAATTTTTTAGTTTCTATTGAATGCCATATGTCGCATAGATATTTCTTCAGACAATTACTCGAACATACTCGTACATTTCCCTTTTTTTCTCTTTTGACGGGACACCACTTATAGTGATGTACGTCACAGAATTTCTGAAGAAAAATCATCTTTAATGATGGATATGTTATAAGAATGGTAATGATTTTGCGTTGAATCAGTAATTTTCAGGATCAACTAATTTCACTGGGTACAATTTCTTCGAGGGAATTTAGGGGAATATCCTTCTTCGTATCCCTTCCTTCGACGGTTTTTGGAAAACTACACACGACAACAGCACTGACTGCAGTTACAAACAAAATGAATAACACCATAGAAATGTGTGAGAATTGTGACTATTTTCTACAAATTCGTCTAGCATACACTTCATTCAACGTTTGTGTATGATATGTACTTTTTATTCCTAAACGAAAACTCACCCCATGCTGTTATGCGTATGAAATATTGTTTCCAGAAATTCGATCATGATTCACACGGATATTAAAGCACGAGATGCATCGGAACCAAATGTTGAAAAAGTTTGAAATATTCTAATCATTGGCCCGTAATGTGTAAATGATCACTCCTCAAACGTCTTCATCTGCGTCATCAACATATTCCTCGACTATTCCACGACACAACAGAATCGATAAAAGCGCCCAAGCTTATCTTTCCGCACGAAGTCCTCCAAGGACTTTGCGTCCCCACGAGGACACAGAGCGCAGCAAATCCGAAAGGGAGGACACACTGAGGACTCTCGAAAGGATATTAGTCCACAACGAGGACACTAGTTCACGGTGGTTGAACATGGAGAGGTCGTGGAGGTGGAACATCACGACTGGATTAGCTGCAGAGGACAGCAGCGAGGCAGGTTAAGGGGTCTCATCAAATATGTGATCATATGAATACGTGACTTTTTTTCGTCCGTGGAATTACAAGCACGGGGTACTAGTTCTATTTCTGGGAAATGAAATTTTGGGAGAAATACTTTTAATTTCACGTAAATATTTTGTTTTGAAACTACAACAACTGAGATTATGGTCGTCTATGTCCAAAAATGAGGGAGGACCTAAACATGTTTTATAAAACCTGTACCAAAATTGACAAAATATGTTGCATGAAACATATAACAATTTTATTCTTTATTCTTTAAAAAGAATTAGAAAATTTTGTTAACTCCGCCGCGTAGGGAGATGAATGCTAGATGGCTTACACAGAACTGGTCACGCTATCGGGCAGAGTGTTCTGCTGAAAAGTGATGGAGCCTCCTACGATCTATGACCTCGTTGGATTCACGTGATTTGAAGCAGACGCCGACATTCACTTTTGAACAGTCCATCTTCGTCTGTATAGCAATACATGCCGTTAATAAATATTGACCTATTATGGCAGACAATTTATTATAGTGGACTTAGTGGAAATACATCAAATATTCACCAATAAATACTCAGTTTGACTTGAGCTTTCACTCGCAATATTTTTAACTCACTTGACAAAATGGCACCAATGTGCACCAAAACGTCGTAAATTGTGTGTTTTAAAGTGTTTCCATTGTTTTTATATATGTTGTATTGTGATTAATATTTCCACTAAGTGTAATATAATAAATTGTATTCTTTAAGAGATCACATTTAATGACATCCATTTGTGTTGCCACGGAGTAATCACGCGGGTCACGAACATAATCAATTGTGCGCAGTAGAAGGCTTGGTGTGAAGCCGAACTTGCAGTGTGTCCAGCTCTAAGCAAGGCAGGATGCTCAGCTCTAACCCAACCTAACCCAGCAAGGACACTAGCTGCGAATTCAGCTCCGTGTCCTCTCGAAGAAATGTAACGCCTTTGCGTTTAGCCCATTAAGAATGTCATTTGATTAGCTAGTAAGATTTCAATTGTATTTTTTTCTTGTTTATGCACAACGTGTAATGAGATTGTCTGTAAATACATGTTGAGTAATAAGTCAAATCAACACATCGTTCAGATAAATTTTCTTCCTTACGCATTCTGAATACATTGACCTCTGATCCACCAAAAGTTTTTAATTTTTAACTTGTGTTGACAATTCCACTGTAAACATGAAAACATTTTTATCGGAGCATACAAAAGATAGGTTCTAAAATATGTAGTTTAATCTACGGTACACAAATTAATCTTGCAACCAGAACTTGTAATAGATAAAACCAGAAATTTAAAATAGATAACTCGAAAAATCACAGTCAAATAAGTTACTGCAGTTAAGATGCGATGATGCATTAATAGATTAACTATGAATTAATAGTCTGCGAGGAGATGTTGAAACATACTTAAGAACTGCAATAATTCTATTCTTAAAAAACTCAGAAGCGCTCAATTTTCAAATAATGTTCTATTTCAATTCGCTTATTATAAGTATTTTAAAATAGAATGACTAACACTAACAATAACTCAGCTAAGTTTTAACTATATTCTGTAAACACTGCACCATAGTCGTGAATATTTGGTTATTTGTTGTACCCGGAACTAATTCTGTTTAGTTTATGGCTTTGAAATACACGCATAATGCGTATCAATAATGCAATGATTGATGTACAGCAAAAAAGTTCACTTTCATGTTTAAAACATAAGGAAAGCAAATTTGCTTGGAGGAATTATTTCTCATACAATTCTTGTTCTGACAGTATAAACGAATTATGATGTTGAATAATCTTTAACCAGTTGTTTTCAAGATTGTATTTATCCGTGCTTAAAACTACAAGTACAATTCTTGTTTAAATATTTGTTGAAGATTAAATGTTGTAAATGATACAGTTCCCGTATTTTTAAGCGCCATCGTTCAAAACGTAACATTGCTGAGAGGACGAGAGATCCTTGTGGGTCTCCCAGTTATTGTGAGTCCACGTCGACCGCCACGAGGAGCGGGTCCTTCGAGGACAGCAAGAGCACTTAAGTGATCATCGGAGTGAAAGAGCTCGCGAGGGTTTCCTTTTTTTTTCTTTTTTTTCAGAAGATGCTTATGGAGTGCAAGAAACGTCACATGCAAAAAAAAGTTATGTTCGTGACTACCGTTGGACTTTCAAGAATTCACTGCAAAATGAGTTATTTCGAAATACATCTTCTCTGGTTTACGTAAACTCTTCACCCGTGATGATCATTATAATGGATGAACGCAAATTTCGTAGTTTTTAATGTTTGTGGTATTGCTATCATTTTATATTCAGAACATATCCCTTCAAAAGTTATTTTAATTAAATTCTCAAAGAATATTCGTTAGTAATTAACAGAACATTATAAGCACTATTGATAATAATGAATTTGACTCATCGTCTTCTAAATATATCAAGAAAATTGTTGGAGTCAATTGTGAAAAATTAAAGAAATCGTATATTATCAATCATTTATTCGAATCTGTGATATATTCGATATTTAAAGGACATTCACGAATTAATAGGGTCTCATAAAATACATTATTTGAGTAAGGCGTTTCACATCGCAGTTGCAAGCAAGTTTTGAGCAAAGAATATTAATAACATTCATTCCGAGTTATTTATGAACTATTGTTATCAAACATCATGCCACTAATACTAGAAACAAATGATTCCTTATAAACTGTAGATATTATTATAAACAGATATTTTCATATTTAAGAATCGTACCTAGTTTGCATATATTATTATAGCGTTATTAGTATAGCTCGTGTGACATAAGAATAAAAGAATATAAGATGCAGAAAATAATGTAACATGACAAATCGTTCTAATTATACTTACTCTTCAAAAACTTTGTCCTGCATTATATTTATTTAACGAAGAATGTCATGAAACTTGTGAGAAATAAAGGATGGCGTTTGTGTTAAAAATTATGAATCCTTGCGAATTCAATTTGAAAAGGAGTAAATGTGTGTTAGCTTCGGTCTGAACGAGAGTTGTGCGTATGAGATTCAATATTGGATTTTCAAATTAAAGATTCGTGTGGAGGAGAAATGTGTTTGATCTTTTGTGTTTGGATTATTCTCAGGTCTCAAATTAAATCACGAAATCCGGAGAGACGCTTACGTGAAGCAATTCCAATTTATATTAAAATGTTAATACTGCATTCATGAAAATAGAATGAAAATAAATCCATTTTTAGGAAATTGGAAATCTGCAGAAATTTGGTGCTGTAACTTAATTAAAACCTATCAATTATTGTTCGTTAGTTTAATTACAATTTTATTTGTAGTAATAATTTAATGAAAATTAGTTATTGTGATTTATGTTTTAGAAAAAACTTAAGAATGTAACAAATTCCTGTAAAAACGTTATGAATGTACCTTTCAAGCAACTCAATTTAAGAACTATAGTTTCAAAATGACCTGCGACTGATAGAATCACATAATTTATAATATCGTTGGAAGTTTGGAATCTATTTTAACTCTATCGAAATATTGCTTTCCTTCAATTTACCATAAATATGAAAGAAACGAGGAATTGTATCCACTCTAATACATAAAAGCGAGAGTGTGTTTGTTTGCTTTTCACGATTACACAACTTGATCGATAATAATGGTATTTGGCAAGGAGTATTTATGTAGCTTAGATTTTCGGGAAGAACATACACTAACGTATTTTTCAAATGTAAGAAGTAAAAGATAGGGTATGATTTTGACGATATATGTCGAAGCCGGGAGAAAATCCGCTGTATTCGCTTACGCTCCTTAAACAGTCAGAGATAGGTGAAAACAATGAGCGGTTATATTGTTAGCCTCAAAGATTTTTACGAAAATGTCCACGACAGCTAATGTCGATCTACAAATATTAACTTAAATTATTAAGAAAAGAAGAGTTAAAACTCTTCAATACAAGAGTGTATTCTCATGTAAAACTCTACTGCAATCCAAAATAGATAAATTCCAATCAGGTTCCAACTATTTTATTTTATTTATCTCCATCCTGATTGCAATTATTGTAAATTCGGTCAAAAATTCTTCACTCAAGACTCCGGCCTCTCTGTGGGTTCACCACATTCACCCATTACTCGCAGTAAAATTCATAATCAATTTCAAACAGAAAGCTCTCAATTCCAACCATCCACTTATTAAAAACATAAGGTATCTTTTCGATTATGTTAATGTATTTTTTTAAAAATATTTTGAACTTTTATATTTATTTTTAGCACTGACGATGCTCGCTAAGTGAGCAAAAATATTTTTTCCTGATTAAAGAATTATGACAGAGCAGACTAAATCATTGTATTATTCTATTATTAATTGTACAACCTCCGTCAACTCCTCACCTATTGTATTATGAGTAAAGAAGATTGATTTAGGGAAATTCACGGAAAACACCGGATAATCAACTAATTCTGAACAAATGAATCTTCCAAGACTGAGCTTTGGGGTATACGCCTACCCTTTGATCTAATTTGTCGACGTAAAGAAAATTGTTGTGCTTAATTTTTTCTATGAGGTTTTCCCGTTTCACCATTCACCTCCTGGATATGTTTCTTTAGAGACTTATTTGCAATGTCATTGCTACTTCCTCCTGTTACGTTCATTCCTGTTCCCATAATTGCACGACGGAAGAAATTGTCTGTTTTATTTCTATAATGCAGATTTTTTTTCGCTGCGATTTGCAACTATAATGATAAAGGAGAAAACTCAAATAAAATTTGGCTCCAAATGCTAAGAAAAAACAGAAATGAGAGTTTAAGTTCGTGAGTTCCGATATTATTTTTCTTTTTAACAATGATTTCTCACGTCCTCAGGGGTAACATTGTAAACGTCGCGATTGATTTTCTAACACGAATGCCGTCGATTTGACACCAACAGGGTACGAACTTCCAGTNGATTGATTTTCTAACACGAATGCCGTCGATTTGACACCAACAGGGTACGAACTTCCAGTCCTCTCCAGTCCTCTAGGGTTGCAGAAGGATAAGAGGGGAGTGGGGTCGCGACCGGTGGCAGCGGCTGTGCGAAATGGAACAGTTAAGCAGCAAGTCTCGCTCACCGCAACGGGTGTCCGTCCATTCGCTAAGCCCTCGATGTTCTTCTGACATTGATGCACAACAGAAGGCGACGCACGTTCTTCACTTGAAAATCCGTGAGGAGCAAATTTATTCTAAAGGAGCATTACCCAACAATTGTGTCTCCATGAGATTACGAATACAAAATAAATCATAATCATTGTTGTGTAAATTATTTTAAAACAGCACTGTAAAAATGATAATATACTTGAAAGGTCATAATCATATTATGGGAAAAACACATTTGACCAGGAATAAAAATACATTCCTAGGGTTTTCAAACCCAACGGGCAAAATATAATTTCATATTGTTTTCATTCAAGTGCTTCATTCAAAGGTAAGTTAAAGTTTACGTAAGTACAAACGGAATCATAAATCTAACTTCTTCGTGTATTAAAATTAATTATTTTTCTGTATTTAGTTTTTCTGGTGCGTCTACTATTACATCATTATTAACTTACAAATAACGTACTCTATTGTTGCACTGCTCAAATTTCGTCGTCGTAAATAGAATTATTCCAATATTTTACCATTTGTTTTCGTGATCTTTTTGTAGTTATTCATTACAATTTAACATAATATTGCCTTAGTTATTGTCGAATTAATTAATCTCCAGTGGTAGCCCAAAATAAATATTTCAATAATTTTTGTCATCGGTTTGTTTGTATATTTAATTTATTTATTCTCATTTGTAACTTCCGTTGTAATAAATATATTATTATACTAACATCCTTCATTCAGTGTTAGTTGTCAGTTTTCGTGTATTCTCATTTGCTTTTGTCGTTAAGTTGCTAACAATCTAACAACAATGGACACTATCGTATTCCTCAACTCATTCAAAGCTGATCTTCAGAAGGCGTACAATGACTTGGTACATTATATTGACACACGAATCAGTGCGCTGGAAGTGGTCAATAAGAAAACGATCGGCGGTTGGACTACAGTTAGGAATTCTCGCCGTCCTTCCAACTGCTACCACCCGGTTAGACCAACGACACATGCTCCACCACAACTCTTCACTCAGAATTGGTTTAGTGTGTTAGATGACATGTCCCTGTTTCCTCCCTTACCTAGTAGTTTCATCCCTTCCCGTCCAGTACCCAGATCTGTTCACACACCACGCACTGGTAAGCACAGCCGCACAAAACCACGTAAAGTAGTGCTATCCAGAGATGAAATCAACACTTCCACGCAGAAATCAAACGTGCTCATACTAGCTGATTCGCACGGTCGTCAGATGTCCTCCGTATTGCGTGGATTGCTTCCTAGCCAGTTCTCAGTCTCCGGTTTCTTTAAGCCAAACGCTCGTTTGGCTGANGTTCTCAGTCTCCGGTTTCTTTAAGCCAAACGCTTGTTTGGCTGAAGTTATTTGAGAACTGGACACTAATACTAAAAAACTCACAGAGCGGGACACAGTAATCATCATAGATGGGCAGAACGATATTATCTTCGGTGGTCATTTCAACGCGTCTGAACATCTAAAAAAAAACAAAAAATTGCCTCTCAGCACACAAACATAGTACTCTCCAGCCTGCTTCCACGCTTCAACGTTCCACAAATAAACCACGAAATTAACCTGGCAAACAACACCTGACAGATACAAAAATCACATTTTTTGATTTGCGAACACGCCTGACTGCCAAGGACTTTAACCGGCACGGTTTACATCTGACACCGTCTGAGAAACATCACTTCGGTTTTCTACTAGCTTCACATATGACCTCACATCACCCACCTGCCCCTTTACCCACTCCTACACCTCCTCCTGCTCCTACCTCATCTCCTCCTCCACCTTCCTCTGCTCCTGCCTCATCACCATCTGATCCTCTTATCTCCACACCCATTTCTTCTCCTGTCCCCGTTCTTTCACTTACTGCTTCCTCATCTCCCACGTCTTCATCTATTCCTCCTACCGCCCCCATACACAGTCACAACTTGCGCTCAGGAGAACGATGTGGTACTCGAAGGTGACAATCGCGTTCAGGTGCAGTGTGCGGGCTTGATCCGGAACAAGAAACTGTACCAAATACAAATTCCTCTCCACAATCCAACGTCGATTCCATTTCTCGTGAGTCACAAACTTTTTGCGAAAATAAAACAATTTTATTTCATCATAATGTCCAATCCTTTTCAAACAAATTGACACACATTGAAATTCTGGTACACGAAAATCCATTCGATTTGCTATGCCTCACAAAACATTGGCTTTCAACTAACAACATCAACGATACTGCTATTTCTAATTATTATTTAACAAGTTCTTACTGTCGGCAAAATTTTAAAGAAAAAACTCCCCACGGAGGTACGTGTATCTACGTTCGTAATGATATTTTACCTTCTCCACTGCCAGGCTATGAGAACTTCTGTGTAGATAGTGTATTCGAATTTTCTGCGGATAATCTGACCGACACCGGTATTGTTGTTCTGTGTATTTATATACCTCCTCTATCAGATCTTGACATTTTTTCGGAACTTCGAAATTGTTTTAAAACATATCACATATAAATCTACTAAATCTATCGTTATATGTGGTGATTTCAACATCGATTTCCTGAGTACATCCGACTCTGCACATTCACCAATTAATCGATTCAAGAATCTTATCGATTCCTTCAACCCTATTACTACGATAAACGACTCTACTCGCCTCTCCAGTTAATCTCAAACATTGCTAGATCAAATGATCATCAACAATGGAATCTCGTATCTGTCTGAAGTGTTTATCGCCGGATTCAGCGATCACCTTGCTCAAGTATTGACTATTAGTAAAAAACTAAAACACCTAAAAATCCTTTACAAGTTTTCAAGATAATTTAATGACACAAATAAATCCATATTTATAAATTATTTGCGCGAAGAAACATGGAAACATGTTTACAATTGCCAAAACACCAACGACAAATTCAATGTATTTATCTCAATATTCCTAAAACATTACAACTCTAGATTTCCCATAAAACGCAAGTTAATTAACACAAAGGAATACAACAGATGGATCACTCGAGGGATAAGGATTTCTACAAAAAACAAACACCGTTTATATTACCTTTCAAAACTCTATAACCAACCAACTGAATTCCATAAATATTTTCGTAAATATAAGACTATTTTTCGAAAATTAGTCTATGCAGCTAAAGTAATGGAAAACGACAGGCTTATACTAAAATCGAACAACCGGATGAAAGCCATGTGGAATATTGTTCAAAATTACACGTCGACTTCTGAAAATGTCGCGAAGAAAATGTTTCTTTACTAAACGATGGTAAAATCGTATCAAATCCTCAGGACATCGTAAGTTTTTTTAATTCTCACTTCTCAGAAAGTGGTAAAATAACTCAATATATCCAAATCAATGTCCTCGAATTATATCCACCCACGTACCCAATTCACTTCCGAAAATAACGCCAGTGAAGACATGGGAATCATCAGCTCATTATAAAACAAATATTCAACAGACGTAGATAATATACGAGAGTTTATTGTTAAATTTTCGTCCCGTGCTATATTAAATCCACTTATAAATATTTTTAATAGTTCTTTATCGGAAGGGGTGTTTCCTAACATATTTAAGAGAGCTAAAGTGAAACCTTTACACAAAAAAGGAAACAAACTTAATATTGGAAATTACCAACCAATATCTCTACTACCCACTTTATCAAAAATCCTATAAAAATTCTTCTACAAGCGTCTTCTAGATTTATTTTCAAAAATAACATTCTCTCTGACGATCAAAACGGTTTTACGGAATCCTTTTCCACTACAAGCGCCATATTTTCTTTCTTAAACGATGTTACCACATCTCTTGACCGTGGAGAAAATCCTCAGGGTGTTTTTCTTGACTTAACCAAAGCATTCGATGTCATCGGTCACGAAATTCTCCTTTCCAAATTGTATTCTTTAGGCATTCGTGGACTTCCACATCAATGGCTAACTTCTTATTTAAAAGATAGATATCAACAGGTTGAAATATCCTATACTAAAAATAAAATACTTCAGCGTTGTCTTTCAGAAACAAAGCCACTTACTTGCGGAGTACCCCAAGGATCAATTCTCGGCCCTATACTCTTTTTATTGTATGTGAACGACATGTCATCATCCACATCAGATTGCAAAATGGTTCTTTTTGCTGATGACACTAATTTACTATGTAAACACGCCAATGCTCAAAAAGTTTTGTCTAACCTTTCGACTTGGTTCCATGCAAATCGTCTCATTGTAAATACCTACAAAACAGTGTCTATGTCATTTCACAATGGTGTCACCAAATCTTTACCCCAGGTTTCTCTTTCTTTAAACGGAACACAATTAAAAACTGTTACAAATACAAAATTCTTAGGTCTCCATATTCAAGACAACCTCAAATGGAATTGTCACATTGACAATCTTAATTCCCAATTAAGCAAATTGTGTTACGCATTCCGAATCTTAGTTAACGCAGTTAGTCCACGTATTTCCCGTTGCGTATATTTTGCAAACGTTTACTCCCATTTACGTTACGGCATTGCCTTCTGGGGCAATTCCGTTCAGAGCATTCAAACGTTTAGAATTCAGAAGAGGATAGTTCGGATAATTTGTAAATCTCACCCCCGAAATTCTTGTAAACCTTTATTCAAGGATTTAAATATCTTAACACTTCCCTGCATTTATATTTATGAAACGGTCGTGTTTGTTAAGGTCGAATGATTGAATTGCCACCCTTGCTT
>NNCF01133794.1:7017-31296 GCA_002313205.1 Laupala kohalensis
CATTTCGTAAATTTCATATAGTGTAATGCCACGAATTTTTGTGTGTTCCGTACCGGGGTGCTTTAATGCAAGCGGCAACCCGGAAATAACTTTCCACGCCTTCCCTACCCCACCAGAAAGGTAAGTAATTCTTGTTGTCTTAGCGCCACTACCCACATGGGCAGACGTACTTAGCTCAGTCGCTTTGCTGCGATTATTGTTGTTTGTTTATTTATTTATTTATTTATAATAGACATACCAAATAAAAACAAACAAAAACAAGAACTTAAAAAATGGCTCAAAGAAAATTATCAAAAACTAATATAAGAGAGTTGAAGGATAAAAATGAAAATAAACATACATAATTTAAGAAGGAATTTTTTGTTAAAAAATACAAAGTATTTAAATGAATTTAAAAAAAAAATAGGCATCAAAATTTAAAAAGCAAAAGAGAGTACAAAGGTAGTACAAATACAAACAAAAATAAATAATACAGAAGATAGAAAATAAAATAAAATAATGATAATAAATAATTCTTCTGAATGAGGATACAAAATAAAAATTAAAAAGAAACAGAGAGGAGAGAGGGGGAAAAAAATACTGCTGCTGCTACTACTACCACTAGGTGAATCACTGGTAGCGGAACAGTATGCAGTTGGAAAAGTACTACAAATAAAACTACTACTAATGCTTCTACTGATATTAGTAGAAGCAAAATAGTCAGTAGACATATAGCCTAGGAAAAGAATAAATTATTAACAAAAACAAGAATTCAAAAATTGCTTATAGAAAAATTTTCAATAAATAATATAAGAGAGATTAATGATAAGATGAAAATAAATAAACATAATATAAAAGTTATATGAAGCTATTCATAGAATAATGTAATAGTGGAGGATGGTATGAAAAGGCATAATCATTCATGGTTGTGCATTTATAGAAGAAAAAAAAGAAGAAAAAAGAACTATTATTATAAACAATCTCATGTATGGATGTATTTATGTAATGTGTAATTATAAACAATCTCATGTATGGAGGTATTTATGTAATGTGTAATTAATAAATTATTATAGTCATAAAGCTAATAATTACAAAGGAAAAAGGGGCAGTACAACTCCCTTTGACAAGGTACTAAGGTACCTTAAAGGGAGGGAAATTACGTTGCAAAACTAAATTGACTTATTTATTTATTTAGCTTTTCTCTTAAATGTGGTTTAATAACTAATAAGAAAAATTGTATTAAAAAAAAAAGTACTATGTTTAAGAACAATTTCATGAGTTTATGTAGTGTGTAAAAATATGTGTATCGATGAGTTTAGGTAGTGATATAAAGAAGAACAACAATTAAATTGTAAAAAGAGAAGAAGATCAAGGAAAAATTTGTACAAAAACTTTTAAATGAAGACAAAAACATTTTTAAAAAAGCAATAAACTCAATTATGTAAAATTGTATTATATAAACTCAATTATGTAAAATTGTATTATGTAAACTCAATTATGTAAAATTGTATTATGTAAACTCAATTATGTAAAATTGTATTGCAAACGTAAAATTTGTATTGTGTTTATGGAAAATAAATAAACTTGATAAACTTGATAAACTACTAGTAGTAGTACTACTGATAAATCTGATAGTGGTAGATTAGATAGTGGGTATGAAATGTAATATATAAGAAGTTAGAACAGAATGAATATAATAGTGAAAAGGGTAAGAAATGTATATAACCAAAAATACAGAATTGTGTTAAATTGGTAAAATGATTATGTAAATAAATAGTTTTAAAGTAAATTAAGGATAAGAATAATGAGTTAACACTAAAGTGAGAAGAATTTAAAAAGAAAATCTATAAAACTATTTATGAAATATGTATGAATTTAAAAGATGTAATAAAAAGTCGAGAAGAAATTGGGATGAATTGGTATGTAATTTAAACCCATTATTAAGAAAGTTAGCTATTATAGTCCTCATAGAAATAAATTTAGAGAAAAAGGAATCAGTAAAGAGTTATACTCTTGTAAACTTTAAATGTAAGGTTTTCCAAAGAACAGGGAAAAAAGGTGGGGGTATTTCACAAAGGAGGAAATTTTAAGAATTACAATAACTATAGGCCGATATCTATACTATCAACAATAGGAAAAATATATGAGAAGTATTTAATGGAGATAGTAAAAAATTACGTGGACAAGTATAACAATAATAAAGAGTCAATATGCCTATCAAAAAGGCAAAAGTGCCACAGAACTACTTGAAAATATTACCAACGACATAAATGGATTTCTAAATGTTGGGAAGCAAGTAATGATCTTATCAATGGATCTGTCGAAAGCGTTTGATATGGTGGACAAAGAGAAATTAATGGAAGCCATTGAAAAAATGGGAATAAGGGGGAGAATGTATAATATCTTATATAGTCATCTGCAAAATAGGGCACTTGCAAAAGACAAGCTAACTAGCGGAGTTAAACTTCTGTTGACCTCTCCAGATCCACATGGACTTAGGTTCTTCTTAGAGTTCCCATCCCACTGTTTTATTTTCATGTGTCTGAGCATAATTTAGAAGTTAATGCTTCAAAGCGTCAAAGCTTCTTTGAAAGTCCAAATTTTGTTCTGTAAATGAAAAAGCCTGTTTATCAACAGAATTGTGAGTTGCTGTTCAGTTGGAGACATTAATCGGTAATTCCTAGACGACTTTTTACCAGTTCAGTTTCTCAGTTACTTCTATCAGCTATGTGTAACATTATGTGTACTGCTTTTGTTCGCTTAACTCATTTTAACCGTGGAAAGCTTTTATGAGCAGCTTCGCCATCCTAAACTCCGATTATGTAGTCCCCATGTTTTTTGGGCGACTGTTTTTGGGGAGGAAGAAGGAACAACGTTCAGGTTAATACATACATCGAGTATTAGTTTTAAAAAATCCTTGGGTGTAAATTTTCTGCTGTGGAAGGCAAACTGGTGATGTTACAGTCATTGCATCTGCATTTAGCCAGGCGGTCCCAGGTTGATTCCGACTTGTTGCCATTTTCTTCTTGCTGAAGTTATCACATATTCAACCTGCGTGTAGTTACACAGTAGATCTGTATCACTAAATGTATATGAGTAGTGTTTTCGTACATGTATATGTTCACTGTTTCGATCATTTTACACCATGATTAATATATTATGATGTATAATTTGAGGAATGGAACCTACTGTCACACTCGTATATAGTTCAGAGCGACAAATACTTGGAAATTTTTTAAATTATTTGTACTGCAGTATTTTTCAATTAATCTATCAAAAAAACTTTCATTCTTGATATTGGATGACAAGTTACATCTTTAATTCAAATATTTCCATAATTTTATTCCAGTTTGTATTTAATGAAAAGGTTTGAAGTACATGAGTTTTGTCAAGAGACTTGAAGTAAAAGTTACACTTATATACATGTATGAGCAACTTGTATGAGTGTATATGTAAACACAACTTTTGATTTGCACAAACTCAGACACTTCTACCTCATGCATGTATATGGCTGCATTTTCATTGGACTTATATTGCGAATTCTGGGTGAGAAAAAAACAACAGTGTGAATAAAATAAAATTACATCTGCTTCTATAGACGATTTAGAAGACTACGTTTTTGTGCTGTGGCACAATTTTGCTGCTGGAACAGTAAGAAGAGCGACCTGTGAGAACAAGAAGAAAATGTAGGCAGCGAGAGTTTTTGAAGAGGAGATCTAAGCACAGAGCGTATGCAATGCTGATGAAGGAACTTACTCTTGAAGACAGCGTGTACTTGAAAAACTATATTCGGATGAGCATTGGAGAGAAATTGAAAACATAATAAAACCATCCCAAGAATTCTTGGAAGAGAATTTATAATTATAGGGTAAGCCGAGCATGAAGAATTGTTGAAAATGTTTATTGGAATTCTGAGTGCTGTTTTCAGAGTTCCACAGGAGGCAACATCTGTGACATTGGCATGTGTTTGTCTTCATAATTCTTTACAAAAAAAAATTATAATAATAATAATAAATTTATTGTCAAAAAACAGTACAGACAGCATATGACCACGTGGAGGACAATAAACTTATTTACTCTCCGGAAGCAAGCAAGGGACCATCCCATCAATTCCGATCAAGGGCCCTAAGGCAGAGGCGGATTCAAAAAAAAAAAATTCATTTGCATATGCACCTACTATAATTTATGATTATGAAGATGAGAAGTGAATGCATGGGTCTTGGAGAAACATGACAAAGTTGTGCACCCTTGGAACCCCTATCTAGAACAGGAAGTAGTAGTAGTTCCATAGTGGACAATAGGAAAGAGTTTGCAGAATATTTTTGTAGCATTCAGGGATCCATACCCTGGCAATGTGGAAAATAAAATTTATTAAATGTATATGTAAATTAATAAATTTTTACTTACTGTGAGACATGAATCATAGGTGCTTCTATGTGATACAGATTGAAATTGGTAACTCAAAAAATGGAGAGTGGTAAAAGCATACCATGATGCGCTACTATTCTGGCCTTCTACATTATGCCACTTAACTTCACACTCCTTTCTTGTGGAAGCAAATTGTTTGGCAATTTCCTCCCATTTGTCACCTCAAATTGCTATCCTAATAGTCTTTGGACTTTGTCCCACACATGCTTGCTCTAACAGCTTCAATGAAATTCAGAGTAACCAGTTTCGTCCAAGCAGTCATGTCCAAGAGATCTAATTCAAAACTACAAACTAACCAAAATATTACAGTACTTTCAAATACAATAAAATATATTGTATTTATTAAGAAATTATTGTATTATATATGAAATTCTATGGGCTACTCTACTGACTACTTTCAAATAAAACAAGGGGAAATACCAGAGCTACTCTACCTACTTAATTTCTACATAACTAGAATCAAGAATAAAACTGCGTACTAAACTACTAATGAAATAAACTTTTAACACTAGCTAATATAAACTACTGTACTTAATATTACAGAAGTTATCATCTATGAATAAAAAAAGTGTAACTGTGAACAATACAGTATACTAGATATTTTTGTGAGATAAGGAGAATATATATTGTTGTATTTGTAAATGGGAAATGTAGCATGCTATTGAAGCTTATCTACATGGAGCGATAGGAGGTAGGAGGGTAGAATGGTATTAGTATAGGTGGGCCGCTTAGCTGGGTTTACCAACCACTGTGTGACGTTCGGTCCGCATTTTGTTTTCATTGTTGTATTTGTAAATGGGAAATGTAGCTTAGTGCTATTGAAGCTTATCTACATGGAGCGATAGGAGGGTAGAATGGTATTAGTATAGGTGGGCCGCTTAGCTGGGTTTACCAACAACTTGGAGGTTCACGTGGAGGGGTTATTAGAGGTCGGTAGTAATAGTAACAGAGTTTTTGATACTAGGAGGAGCTGGATAGTAGTCACAGCTATATGAACTGGGACATTAATGTGAAACGCTACAAATTTTCTGGTCCATCGGGAATCGAACCTGGGATGACTTGGTGATGAGCGACAACACTACCACCTGCGCCACCGAGCGAGATGAGAATGATAAAATGAGCTACAGATAAAAATGCTACGCTTCTAAAAGAATACTAATGAAAGGAATAAATATATTAAAGAACGACTTAATTACAACTAATTTAAAAAAATGGAATAGCATGTAAGAGAGAAAAGCACAAAGCATACTACTTGATGCCGTGAACAGATCACAAAGAACTCTAAAACAAACATGGCGGTGCTCATACTGGCCAGGGGTTATATTCTGAATTAAACTCGTACAAAATGTATCAGGATTTGTCTGAGGTGCTGTCGCGTATCATGTCAAAGAGTAACTATATTGCCCTTGTTCGTACGAATTGGCATGTATCTCGGTCAAATAGCTCATACATGTCAATTTGTATAAGTGTAAACGTACCTTAAGGAAAAAGAGGAATAAAGAACACATTCACTTCTTTGCATATTACCGTATTTACCCGAATAAAGTCCCCCCCCCCCTATTTTAGGAGGCAAAATTTAGAGAGAAAAAACAAAGTTGAGTAAAATCAACTTTCTAAAAAGTCTTTCTAAAGGGAAATGCTCATTCAAAATTCCATGTGAAATGGTTGGCACTGGTAAGTATAGTCAAAAGTACTTTAAAAGCTAACTGGTGTAGTTAAACTTCTCCTCTTGACATCGCCAGATTCACGCGGACTTCGGCTCTACTTTGAATTCTCATTCTGCTGCTTTATTTCTGTGTGTCTGGGCATTATTTAGAACTCCAGTTCGATGGTGGCGTCGAAGCATCTTCGATTGCCCAACTTTCGTTGTGTCGAAGAAGATCCCCGTCTCAAAAAATCGTGTGTCACGGCGACGGCAGTCGGTCATTCCTAGACGACGTGGACGAGTTCGGTTTCCACTTCGAATAAGCGTCGAATCCCGCCATCATCCATCGATGTTCTTTGTGTTACGTTACGTATACGGCTCGTGTTCGTTTAACTCGTTATCACACACGAAACTTCCCGTCCTAAACTCCTAATATAGTCCCCCCCCTCAGGATTTTTGGGTGATTTTTTTCGGAAAAAAGGGGGGACTATGTTCGGGTAAATACGGTAATTATCTTCATACCTGTGGTAAAACGAATAGTTTTTTTTATCAATTATAGAAAATATGTGAAAAAAGTATATTTTTCACATTGACATTTTTTTGTGGTATATATTTTGTAGCCTGTGTAATAATATATAAAACAAAAAATATTTCAATTCGATCTGATCTTTAGTAACATATTAAATTTTCCGTAAATGTTCACATATTACAACTTTCAGGGGGGCTGCTGGGAAAAGCTCCAGGGTTATTCTTAGAGACTTTTGTGAAAATAACCCTTGGGAAGTGTGCTATCAGTGGGGAAAAATTCAGCTTTACGTCAATTTTTTTCCTGGTCAAAACCTTTATTGACTGGGCTAATATCTATAAGTGTAAGGATCACTTCATGTCTGTTTGCATGGGATGAAGATGACCAGGTCTTAACAGCCATGAATTGGTGCTTGTTGTTTGATTAATTTTTTCTGGATTTTTCAATTAAAGTGTATTGAACAGTTTCATGAACATTAGTGAAAAAAATCAATATATTTTAATTTTTGATGAAAATAAGTTTTGCTTATGTAGGAACACATTCCTACATATACAACGAAACACGTACCTTAAATACGTATATGACGAACTCCCTCGTGTATCTAACATATAAAAGATGCATGTTGCTACACAAAACCAAATAACGCCATACTGTTTTGCGCCGTTGTCATGACGAAGTTTCAGCTACGTAAGGTCCATGACCGACGAGATACACCACAGAATCTCTACCTACGACGAAAAGAGTCCCTATATTGTATACGTTAGAAGACTCCATGACGCATTCGTGCCGTGTGCACTACTAAGAGTACGTCGTCTATTTTGTTAAGAAAATTCAAGAACATCAATAGATGAAACTCGAGCTAGTGTTACGTCGCCAACGTCGTCAGTTGTCAAAGTTTAGCTTATGGCAAAAGCCACAAGCTCAGGTCAGTACGACGAAAGAACTGGTCGAGTGAACATCGAATCCGATTTAACCTCAAAAACCAGTTACTCAGCTCTGCGAATTATTCTAAGTTGAAACTGGGCTCTGTGAGAAATATTCTATCTTCAAGAAATCATCTTGGACCTGTGACTGACTGATTTTTATCACAAGCGCCGAAATATTCTGTCTTCAAGAAATCGTCTTTGACTTGTGACTGGATAATATTCATCATACAAACGTCGAAATATTCTATGTTCAGGAAATCACTTTCGACTGGCGATTGAATTATTTTTCGACTTCGAAGAACCACGAGGCTCTATCTCGTGGACTGCAGCGAAGTTAACTCTAACTTCGAAACACCATCGCGAAGCGCCCTCGCACAGTCAACGGTGGAACTACTTCCACGGTCCGAGGACACGGCGCGCCATCCTACGAGGCTACGCAGAAACTTAATCAGCAGCGTTACCACGCGCCGAGATATCGTACGTCATCGGCAAACAAATTCAGGATTGACCACCAGCGACACCATCTCGTGACGAAGAAGAGAACTTCTTCAACGACAACCTACTTGTCGGCAGTCGTGAGTCAGACGAAATAAAAGGCGTCATTTACGGAGTTTCTTTCTAACGCCTGTAGTTGTCAGACTGGTGTCATTTGTTGTTTAACCACTTGTTCATATCAATCCTACATAATAAATCTTGTCTATTCAACCTGTGAGTATTTATTTTGAAGAGGTAGAACTTTATTGCGAAGCAACCTCAGCATTGAGATATGTGAAGCAATAAAAAATCTTNGAAGAGGTAGAACTTAATTGTGAAGCAACCTCAGCATTGAGATATGTGAAGCAATAAAAAATCTTCCCCAACACTTAGTATATCAAATTGATTAAAAACTGCAAAATAACTCGTTTACCAACAGACTGTGAAACCTAAAGTGTATGCTGTAGAACAAACAATTTTGTATGTTCATGTAAATCTGTAATTGGATAAAATGCCAAGATTTATCAAAATCAGAGACCATGTGTTTCAAATCATTTGTTTGCTTGTTTTCTTGTGGAGTTAAAATATATGATGTGAACATATCCAGTTGGGTGACTGGGCATCAAGACAGGGTTTGCTGGTATTTTAACTCGTACATTAACATCCAGATTGACTTCCACTAGTGGGAAGTCTCCCACATAATGAAAAGCAGATTTATTCTGGAGACAAAGCATTTGGAATGATTAACCCTACATAATCATTGCGTGGTAAGGCCTAGTAATCACGTAACATTCAATTCTTGTATCCCAAGGCCTGTATAAGAACACATGGCGTAATTACAAAAATCGATTATCTGAACTAATGTATGGTTTATGAAAATTCATTTGAATATAGGATGATTAAATACAACCAAACCAATTGCAACTTATTTACTTACACAGATTAATCAATTTAATTTTGTGTCACAATGAAAGTTTATATTCACTTCTGCTTTAAAGTTCACTGTCCCTTTTGAGTGCTAAGTTAACAGGTACTGACCACTCTATGTACATACTTGAGGCAACATTGACATCATGCTATTGTTCCTTTGGAGAACTGATGTTTGAATAATTGATCCTCTACTGTACTTAGTTAGAAATTTTCTTTTCAGATCGACTCTTAGAGACAATAGAAGTCTCACAAGAACTTGAAGAAACCACTCCTGTCTTGCTACCAGCGGAGTTGGAACATTCCACTTGGGTGGTTATGCCATCTCAAGGAGGTATTTGTGGTAACGCTTTGGAATCTGCTTCTCCGACTCATTCTCGAGACTTCTCTTCTTGCAGAGAATCTGTTCCTTTGGTTACCAAGACGAAACAACCATCAAATTCCCAGGGTTCGACTGGGCAAGTTGAGGAGAAGATGCATCTATCGGAATCCGCAATGTGCAAAGAGGAGGTTAGGAGTCTTCCTAAAACTGATACTTCGCAGTCTGTACCAGACCCTGGAGCTTCTTCAAACTTAGCTCTGACCCAAAAGAAAATTGGCATTAAACACATGAATGCTCCTGATATTGGAATGGTAACTAGATCAAAATCACTGACTCAGGTGTGTGCAAGAAAATTGAAGAAAAAATACATTTGTTTATCAAGATCTCCCCCATTAACAAATTTTCAATCACATTGTATTTTGAATGGGTTTCTTCATATGACAGAGTTCACTGCAGAATTGGTTAGTACTTGTCTGACCAATAGTAAAAGAAATGGGAAGGTAAAGCGTTATTCCAATCGCGTGGTAGCTCTGGCCTTGTCTCTAAAGAGAAATTACTACTTTGCATACAAGATTCTGAGTAGCTCTCTTCTGCCAGATTACAAGACACTTTGCCGCATCCAGCAATCCATTTATATTACACCTGGTATTAATCAAGCCGTACTTAACAGTATTGCAAAACATCTTTCATCCTTGTCGGGAACAGATCGAATTTGTGTGGTAATGTTCAGTGAAATTTCCTTGGAAAAAGATGTTTATTACGACCATGTACTTGATCATATTGTGGGATTTGCTGATTTGACTGGGAATCGCTTTCCCGCCTTTGCAGACCGTGCTGTGGTTTTCATTGTGCAAGGTTTGGTTTCCAAATGGACGTATCCAGTTGCATACCATTTGAGCCATTCCATGTGCTCTGATAAACTACAGCATGTCATTAAAGAAACTGTTTTAGCATTGCAGGGTGTAAATTTGAAACCTGTGGCTATAGTGACAGACCTTTCAGATCATAACATATCTGCACTTCAAACCCTGGCTGATGCAACTAATCCTGGGAGAGATTACCCTTGCGTTCACTTTGGACATGATATTCCATTCTTTGTTGATGCACCCCGTCTTCTGAAGAAGTTGGCAAATAGCATTTTGAAGTATGATGTTCAATTTAAAGGGTCTGATGGAAAAGTGAACACAGCAGAGTTTGACTGTTTAAAGGGTTTCATCGAATATGAGAAGTCGAATCCGTGGTGCCATATACTCCCCACCAATTTATCTAAAATTGACAAGTGTCTTTCTTCAAAAGATAAAATGAATTTTATGGCAGCTGCTCAGTTGTTTAGCAACATGATGTATAGTGAAGTGTTTCGTTATGCTAGATCAATTCAGAACACAGAAGCATATTTACTTGCAAAATTTCTTGGGAAAGTTGACAAACTATTTGATTCGTTAAATGGGTTTTCAGGCACTAAGCGAAGCAATCTCAGATCCCCTGTGGATGCAAAATCACAACACCATTATTTCTGGAATATGTACAGCAGTATTGATACCGATTGGAAGTTTGTGTTGAGGTCTCCTAACGATGGACCAGCACCTGATTGTAATAGTTTTTATTACTGGAAATACAACATTATTGCGAGCCAAATCCTGTGGAAACAACTCGATGGAGTGGGTGTTCATTCCTACAACATGAGAAAGATGACCCTTGATTCTCTAGAGAAATTCTTTAGAAATATTAGAAAGAAAGTTGATAGCTTCAAAAACCCTTCTCGAAAGACTTTCCTCAGAAATTTAAAAATATTTTTGTTTAACTCATTGAGTTCATTGACCAGTAAGAAGAGCAAAGCTTTAGAGACTAATATTATTCTACTTACTGATTTTCTGAACCAGGGTTGTGCGCGTAGGGAGAAAATTGAATCTTCGAGGATCGCTGTAGATGAGGAGGGAGTTTCTACTGGTTCATTACAAGAGACTTCCTGTTCTCTTGGCAATGAGATGGAAGTTAGCAGTAGATGGATTGATAGTTTAGACTGCAATGTTCAAACCGAAAAGGGATTGGAAATGGCCCACAATCTTTTTGTTTCCTTTCTTCATAATCACCAATTTGCTCATTCCCTTTTCAGTTGCTTTTCCTGTTTCAAATCTGTTTTCAGTTGTCCTCACACTAAACCTAATGGACTTCAGAAATGTGATTCTTGTACCTCCCCAAATTTGTCTTTTGCGAATGAAATTTTAAAAGGTTATATCTCTTGTGTTCAGGAGTTAAAACAATTGGGACATAGTTTAAATTTGACTGAGAAACTCAATGCTTGTGTCGGAAAGCACCTTCAGCTTAATCTTGAATGTAAGAACCATGAAGATATTATTTTAGGGAATATTAAGAAATTCGTTGTAAGTAAATCAATTAGTGATTACTGTACTAATATTAATAAATATCTTGAAGATGTTGAATCAGTTGAGCTTTAAGTTAAAAAAGTCAAAATCGGTTGCTGACATATTATTATTGGTATAGATGAGAGCATGTTTAGAAAAACGTTTTCTTAATGTGTTTTTTTTATGATAAATAGAATATATCAAAGTGAAGAAATACAAATAAAGTAAATTAAATTTGTCATGTGTAGAGGGACATATTTAAATTAAAGAAATACTGAATCATCTTAATACAAGCAAACAATCCACATAAATAATGTTGCGCAGGAAAGCAAGCGAGAAAGTAATAACAAAGTTACACTGATACCATACATAAATATTAAAACCAAACATTTATGTTTTCACCCTGGGGAATGTAATCAGAAATAAACCTCTTTTTTTTTCATCTCGGTTAAAGAAAAGTGTGAGAGTCAGATTGACTCTCGAATTTTTAAAATCCTCTGTGGTGCAAAGTTTTATTATTAGGAGAGGAATAGCTCTGCTTGAGTACTTTTTTTGAGTTTGAGATTTAAAACACTTGTAAATTCCCTTGAAGGTGGTACAAGTGGTGGAAAAGAAACATTTCATCTTTGGTTTAAAAGTGCGGTAAAAGCAGTTGTAATACCAAGGGGGACCGTTCATCTTTGTATATTGTCCCCTGGAAATGGATCTCTTATAACTGGGTATCACTGTTTTCAATATGTCTAGAAAATGAAGACTGTTAACCATTGGGTGCTGCATTGGTTCACTTATTTCCTGTTGAGGATGTGTCCGAGGTGTCCGGGCAACCTCTTTTATGCACTGCAGAGTGAATTAAATTATCCTGAGATATACAATTGCACAAATTTATGAGTATGATCAGTCAAATGTAACCCACAATCTATCTGCTATAAATATTGTTTCTTTTTTATTATTATTTTTATTTAAATAAATTTATTGGAATATTCCTGGAAATATTTGAATTGTAGAGTTTTAGTGACATGTTCAATCTCTGTTGTGAATTCTATCAATTTTATTTTTCTATTTTGGATGTTTGTAACTCATTGAAAAAAAGAATTAATAGAAACAAATATTAATCTTTTGACTAAATTGGACATTTTATTATTTTTCTATGGCTCATTACAACAAATGTTATTTGATTGTTTTTGAGGTCAGTTAAATAATCAAATCACTAATTGGTATAAAAGACATGAAATTTAAAAATGAGCATCCGTGTATATGCTCTTTACTGTGAGACCTTCCAATATACTGCAGGTCGTGGTGATTCGTAGATGTTGTTTGCATAGCCATCTGCAAGTACCAAAAATGCAAACTTAAACATCGTTAGAGATTGTTTTTTTGTTAATATTTTTTATTATTATTATTTGGAATATTTCTTTTTTCTTTTTTAACTAACAGCTGAGGTGTAGTACCACTGTCTTTGCTCCCACAATACTGCTCAGTGGGAGATTGCATGATCAATCCCCCTCTCTCAGACATAATGCAGGAGTTTTGAACTGGCTACTTCAGAGTACTCGGGGAGGGAAGTTTGCATTGTCTATGACCTGGTGAAAATTGCGGCGGACTGGGTCTCGTATCCAGGACCTCCTGCTTTGGCTGCTGTGCTGCCACTACACCACGTGACTCGACTCTGAAAACCCGTACACAACATTCACCTGGTCTGATCCGGTGAACCAGTGTCGTACCCCATACCATGGGCAGTTCCTATGCCAAAGCTCCGCAGAGCACACCTGCGGACAAAGCAAGAGATTTCGGGCTTGAGTCCTGGTCCGTCGCAATTGTCACCTGGCTGTATACTGCATAGCGTGAGAGGTTTCCAGCTTTATTTCCCTAAAAGGTCTAGAAGCAAAAACCTGCAATTTGCCTTCCCAGATCCCATACCGAAATCATTGTTGGGTGGAAAGCAAGCCTTCTAGTCCAAAATCCACCAGGAGGAAAATGAAATATAACCAAACACGTGTTTGTGTTGCTCAGCAAGTAGAGTCGTGGAGCTACTGGTTGGATGTCTTGGGTTCAGTTCTCGGTGAAGTTACCCAAAACTTCTATTTGTTTCAACATTCAGTCTGGCTTCTAGTAGTAACAAGCCTACTTTCTAGATCTATCCTGGGGTAGAAGAGGTTTGGAGTGACACAAACCTCAACACCTCCTTGTGCTGAGGCCTAGAAATTGCTCAGGTCTCTTGACACACTCCAAAGTCTATGAAGGTACACTGACATAAATACCTACTTAGTTTGAAATTTTCTTTCCACATCGACACTTAGAGACAGCAGTAGTCACAGGAGTACCTGTAAAAACCCCTCCTGGCATACAATCTGCAGAGTTGGAACATTCCACTTCTATGGTTAGGCCCTCAAGGGGAGGAATTTTTGATAACTCTTGGACGTCTCCTTGTCCATCACATTCTGGAGGCATGTCTTCCTGTGGAGAATCTGTAACTTTGTATCTCTCAACTCTCAACCTCTCATGTCTGACTACACAAAATGCAGAGGAAATGCACCTATCAATATCTGCAATACACAGAGTGGAGGGTAGGGACATTCCTGAAACTGATACTTCTCAGTCGGTACAAGAACCTGGACCATCCTCTAACTTCACTAGAGTTCGAAAGAGAATTGGCTTTAAACTCCTGACTTGTCTCGAGCATAGAATGTCAACCAGATCAAAAATATCACTCTCAAATGTGTGCTAGAAAATTGAAGAAAAAATATCTTTGTATCTGTATTAGACCTGCAGTATTAAAAGTTCAACCACAAACCTCTCGGGACGAGTTATTCCCAGAATTCACTCCAGAATTAGTTCGATGTTCTCTGATCCATTGTAGAAAAAATGGCGTGGCTGAGCTTCATTCTAATTGTATGATAGCCCTGGGCTTCTCTCGATTAAGGAACTATAAGTTTGCATTTCAATGTATGCAAAGACACCATGTTGGTGTGCCTTGTTACAAGACTCTTGTCACATGCAACAGTCTCTTTGTATTCCTCCTGGTATTAATCGGTCCATACTTTTCAGTATTACGAAACATCTTATCTCCTTGTCAGCAATAGATAGAATTTGTGTGATAAAGTTTGGTGAAATTTCCTTGAAAAAAACTGTTTATTACGATCATGTACTTGATCATATTGTGGGATTTGCTAATTTGGCAGGGTATCTCTTTCCCGTCTTTGCAGACTGCGCTATGGTTTTCATGGTGCAAGGTTTGGTTTCCAAGTGGAAGTACCCAGTTGCATATTATTTTAGCCATTCCATGTGCTCTGGCAAATTAGAGCAAGTCATTAAAGAAACTGTTTTAGCATTGCAGGGTGTAAATTTGAAACCTGGGGCTATAGTGACAGACCTTTCAGATCATAACATATCTGCACTTCAAACTCTGGCTGATTTAACTAATCCTGGTGTTCCTTGTGTTCAGTTAGAATGTGGTACTCCAATTTTTTGTTGATGCACACAGTCTTTTGAAGAATTAGGCAAGTACAATTTTGGAGTACGATATTCAATTTAAAGGTTCAGACAGGGAAGTAAAAATAGACGAATTTGACTATTTGAAGGGTTTTATTGAAAATGAGAGAAAACATCATTCTGTGATACATCCTGAGAAGTTATCTGAAATTGAGATGTCTCACTTCAAAACAAAAGTTTAATTTAAAGACTGCTGCAAAATTGTTTAATTACAATGCATCTCTTGCATTACAAGTTTATGCAATGATATGCAACAGACCTGAAGCAAGTACACTTGCAGACTTTATTGGATTGGTAAACATTCTGTTTGACTCGTTAAAGGGGTTTCCACCGAGTATAGGTAACCCAATTAGAACTCCTGTGACACTGAAATCTTGTCACCATTTGTACTGGAATTATTTTTCCATAATTAATACCAATTGAAAGTTTATGTTAAAGTCTCCTAGCGATGGACCAGCACCCAATTGTAATATATTTTGTCATTGGGAGAGCAATGTTATTGCTAGCCACGTGCTGTGGAAGCTTCTTGAGGGAGTGGGTGTTCATTCTTACAACATGAGAAAGATGACCTTTGATCCTCTAGAGAGATTCTTGAGAAATATTAGGAAAAAAATGAATTGTAATAAACACCTTTCACGTGAGGTTTTCCCTGAGAATTTAAAAATATTTTTGTTCAATTCTTTAAGTACAGCAAACAGTATGAGATATAAAGATTTAAAAGCGAATTTGAATCTACTTGATGATTTTCTGTATTGGGCCTATGAGCCTAGAGAGAAAGTGGGATCTTCAAGGATCGCTGCTTCAAGGATCGCTGGAGGGTAGTTCTACTAGTCCATTACAAGAGTGTTCATTTGGCAGTGAGATGGAAGTTAGCAGTAGATGGATAGATAGCTTACCCTGCAATGTTCAAACCTAGAAGGGATTGGAAGAAGCCCAGAGTCTTTTTGTTTCTTTTCTTCATAATCACAATTATGCTGTCTCTTTTCAGTTCCTTTTCCTGCTTCAAATCTGCTTTCAATTGTCCTCATACTAAACCCAATGGGCTTCAGACCTGTGGTACTTGTAGCTCCCCAAATTTGTCTTTTGCAAGTGAAATTTTGAAATGTTTTCTCCTGTCAATAAGTAATTACTGTACGAATATTAAGAAATATCTTGGTGATCTTGCGGAACAAGCTTGACTTTATTATGAATTTCATTGAAAAGCCAAAACTCTGAAGTTACCATGTATGAGTATGTATTTTAAAAAAATGTCAGGAGAATGTGTCATAAACAAAAGAATAAAGTTTTGTACAAGAATGTATATTAAGTTAATTTCATCTATTGTGTCGTGGAGTTTTATTGGTTGTTTGCAGAGACATTTCTTTGCTTGTGTAGTTCCTTGAATTTATGAGATTTGAGAAATCTCTAATTTGCCTTGTAGGTTGTACTAGTAGTGGAGAAGAAACTAATTTTCTTCATTAGTACAATGTGTAGTAAGGGAAGTCAATAAAACTTTTGCTCCGAGTGTGATAAACTGTTTCAGAGTTTACTTTTAAATGAAGATAAATAGTTTTTTAGTGGTTAGTTATTCTAATCATGACGGATAGGAATTTCCATCCCAACGATTGTTTGAAGTTTCAGACTTTTAAGAATGTTCTTGTGTGTCACAGGTCTAATACTTGATTGTAATAATAATTTAAAAGGAAAAGAAACCTGTCCTGTATTCAGTCAGGCTGTTGTGCTATATATCTGAAGTTTTCTGATAAGATATTTCTGACTAAAGGTTGAAAATTAGTTTAAAATATTTAATTTAATAAAGATTTTTGTTTTTGATACAATTTTTTAAAATTTTGTGACTATAAATCCACTGTACTGTGTATCATTTTATCCATATCAACCATGTTCACATTTTTATATTGTTATTTTGTAAATCTTTAACCTTTTTTAGTATCGTTTATTCCTTCTAACATTTTGATTTTACAAACTTGATTCTTCTCTGCTTATCAGTTGGTAATCTGATCATACTTGTCTCACTGTATGTTATACAAGCATAATTTTATCAGGAAACTAAGCAATATGACCTTTTTTGGTAGATTTAATCTTACATTTATGTTTCGTCAACAATTATCCTTTTACTTAACCAATGAGCCCAGTGAAAGTTTTAAGATTAAAAAGGAATTTAAATCTACCACAAAAGGTTATATTTCTTTATTTAGTGAAGATCAAAATGGTAGAATAAAATAATTATGTTCTATTTACCCATTTAGACTTATAGAACCATTTTGAACAATACTTTTTGTTTTGATAATTGAGTCACATCTAATATTGTTACTGTCATCCCAGTAAATAAGTGAATGACATACTGAGGAATTGAAAAAGTGCTTAGCAAGTGAAAATGAGGGATCTGTTTAATTAATAATAGCTATCCAAATACTTACTGGAGTCATGGAAGTATGAAATTTTGAAATTTATAGATATCTTTTGTCTTATATTTTTTACTAGACCAATAGATAACGTTTTACTTTCTCTGCTTGTACTGTAGATATGTATTTGTTCAATGTTTATATTAATAGATTATCTGTATGAAATCCATTTTATCCCTCTATAATTATTCTCATAGTTCTAAGCTAGTATGCAATTTCTTCCTTGCATTCTAGCTAACTATTACTTAAGAGTACAAAACTAATATAAGTAAGAAGCCAAAATATATATATTTTTTGTATTGTTATATTCATTAAAGAAGTTTTTCAGTATTTTTCTTTCCTGTTTTATTACTATTAGACTGTATAAATAGTCAGTTATTTTATGTTAATGTTTTTAGTAAATTATGTATTATTATAAATAATGTGGGTTTTGTCTTTTATGCATAATAATACAAGTAATATACTTTCATTTACCTTTTTTTTTTTTTTGCTTAGTATCCATTATTGATATTGTCCATTTCCTAAGTCCACATTAAGATAATTAAAATGCTTGACATAACTAAAAATCAACCTTGGCTCTTGAATTATGATGCGTTTCTAATTTATTTGTTATCAAGACTCTTTGATGTTCCTTTGGAATATCGTCAATTTCCATAGTTACTGGGGCGGGGGATCAGAATATAAGTGGTTTCAGTGAAGGAAAAATCATGTTTAATACCATATTTGCCCATTTTTAAGTCCTTATAATTATACTTACCAGAGCCAAACATTTCACATGGAATTTTGAATGAGCATTTTCCTTCAGAAAGACATTGATATTACTCAACTTCATTTTTTCTTCTTCTAAATTTTGCCTCCTAAAATAAGAGGGCACTATATTCAGGCGAATACGGTACAGTGAAGGAGAAATTATATATCTTAGGTGTCTCATGATGAGATTAAGGCCATTAAGCCTGATCTTCCAACTGTGACTAGTGTGAGTGAATAGGAAAGGAAAGATTTTGTATCTCCAGTGAATTCATGGTACCAAACCAGACATACATCTGAAGGTGAGGAGAAACCCCAGCTGGAAACCTTCCCTCGTTTGGCTGAATAGTGTTTGAAATTGCTTCTATTTCGAAGAACTTCGACAATTCCAGCACTGCCAAGATTTAAATATTTGGCGATGCCTGAAAAAGGAAATGAGCACATTTTGAAGTGTTGAAACTGCTCCTTGATGAGTTGCTAGTCATCCTTCTTCCATTAATTGTATTTGGATGTATTTAAAGCCACATGGTGCGTTAGCACTGGTGGTGTTATTTAAACTGATGTTGTCCATCCTATCGAAATCTGTCAAGAAAGTCTGTTTTGTTGTGGTTATTGTGTTAAAACGTCACTTCTGATGGTCATTACTATGTTGAGAAGATTGAGAAGGAAAGTGAATATCTCTTGACTACCATTGCTCTTTATTAAATGTACTGTATTAAGGTATTCATGATGGAAAATTTGTTTCTCATGTATAAGTTCATTTTGAAATTACAATAATTTGGAACTACTATCAAATGTCATTGTTGACTTTTCATAATGTGTAATTGTTGACTTTTGATGTTGAACACAGATTATATGAAAGAAAAACAATAAATAAAAATGAAATTGAAAGATATGGTGTGGTTGTTAGTAGTCTATTAAAACTTGATTATAAAAACAGTAACTGGAATTTGGAATATCAAGTGGACCAAGTAGTGTCTGGTTTTACCCTTGTTCATACACAGTTGTGTTGAACTAAATTGTAACAGAAAATTGTGAATCTAATATTTTTATTTTACAGACACACTACACAAATATAGTTTACTCCATTTCATTATAAAAACAATACTAATGCATGTAAAGTTCTTGTGTTCGTTCGTGTTTGGGAATGAATGAAGTTATGCTTGCACTTTCTAGGAATCAGCTCCTGTACTATTTGGATATATACCATCTATCATGCAAATTGATGATATCATACTTTATCATAGTCTTTCCCTCTAAAATTGAGATGCTCGGTAAAGAGCTTATGCAATTTTGGATTTTAGATTTTAAATGAAGACTGAATTTATTCTTCAATTCATAATGTTACACAGAACTTTCTCTTTTGAATCCCAAACCTCACTGTGTAAATCATAATTTTCAAGTATGCCATAAGAAATACTGTAGTTAGACAGTTAAATACAAACTTGTTTGTCTGGGATGAACTGTGTTGCAGTTGACATAACTAATAACATTTCAGTCGTCTTGCTGTGGCTGTCTTCAGGACAATGTCAGAGACATACAGACCTAAGTTGCTGTCGTACTCTGCTAACTTAGGTCTGCAAGACTGTCTCGGGCAAGAGTTTATACCTACTCTGTCCGCGAAAGCCTACATTTACATAGAAAGTTTTTTTATTCATGTTTATCTGTGAATTGTTGAAAAAATATTAATAAACTTGGAGATGTGTTTATGGGAATTTTCTTGTTGTTTCAGAATGTCGTGAAATGCTTCACATACAAGAACAGTCGTATGTGGATATCTTCAAAGAAAATTCAAAATCAAGAGGATGAGTATTCAGAAGGAGCAGTAGGAGGAAATTCTACTCATCTCATCGATGGCCTCAACATTTTTGGAGATAAATCTTCTTGTGCAACAGCTGTGCTGATGAAAATGCAAACACCAAGGAGAGTATTAGAATTGTATGACTAGGAAGGCAGCTTTCCTGAGCAAGGTAAAAAAGATCAACATGAGAAGGATCTTTCTTCTTTGGATTGTGTATTGCATGTCAAGACCATTTACGACAGATTCTTGTGTTTATTCATCGATTGTGTTGATGTGGTGATTGTGTTGATTTGGCCACTTTGTCATTTATTTTTGTTTTCATTTGACATGTAAATTAGATAAAGTATTGTAATGTCTTAGAATCAACATGGCTCAGGACAGAGTAACTGGGCGCCGACCCTTGTGACAAGGATTTAAATCCTTGATTGGTCGTAAGGCACTTACATCATGATTATGCAGGGTTCCAAGATGACTGTGATAGCACTGTCCCGTAGGTTATGTTGTGGTGTAGGTGGAAATAAATGTTTTACTGTAGTAACTTCTGACAGATGAAAATAATGTGGGCCAGGACTCAAGCATGAAGCCTTCTGCTCTAGTTGTAGGAAGATCTGACTGAAAATAAAACTGGCTTTCCTTCAGGTTGACAATGGCGGATCCTAGGGATGAGGAGGTACCTCTTAGCTCCTTAGTGCTGCAAGATAGCGTAGAAATAGTAGTAATGAGGTTAAGGTGTTTTTTCATGCCAAGAGAGTTTGAGAATACAAATTGAAAGTGAAATGAAAGAACAAATTAAATTTACTTTTGAAATCTTTAATAGTTTATGATGATATGGCCAAAGCTTGCTAGTTTTCATGTGAAATTGTTTAAATTAAATTGTGTCAATCTGGAAGTGAGTAGTCTTTGCAGTACTGTTCCTAGTGTGTAAACATTTTGCCCAAAAATACAAAATATGTCAAAATGCTATGAATTAGAAGCTTTTTGGATTTTTAAAATACAACTGCAATTTAAGACATTCTTACTCATAAATTCTTTATGTATAGGAAAGCCTGAAATTGCAATTAGACTTAAGTCTATTAACATTTTTTTCTGATGAAAGGCCTCTCCCTAAATAAAATCGTGGATCTGCCCCTCGTGAGTAGATAGATGGGAGTAGAGACATGTTCGCCATTACAATAATTTTTCTATATCACAGAAAGTGATTTGATAATCATATCTGTCCTTCAATTGTGTGCAGCTTTGTGATAAGGTTGTTGATTTCATTTTATTCTGATTATCTAGAAAGGTTGAAAATAATGCTTGCCATTGTGATGTATTTTATATTTTGAATTTCTGATGAGTGCTTTCTATTGAAAATTTACATATTAGCGGAGCAATTCATTTGCAAAAACATACATGGATAAGTATCCATGTCAACCTCAAAATTATGTGAATGAATTAATATACTAATACTAATGCAATATCTACCCATGCTACTGATGTGATTTGACCTGAATCTGGGATAACATAATCTACGTACGGCAACACCTAACGACATTCCTCAAAATAGACTACGTGCGTAGGAAACTCCACACTCTTTATATCCTCACATCTCCTGTAAAGTCCCCCTTGTCCTAATCTAGTTCTAACGCTAAAAGATAATTGGGTAAAATACATAAATACAGAATAGGCCCATACCAGTGAGTTCAATTTTTGTGAGTTGTGACGTTCTACCGTGATACTAGATTTTGACCTCACTTCCCAACAATTCAACTTTGAATTTCTCTTCTCAAGTTAATCTGATGTTAATTTCTTTATTTCATACCCCATACAACTTCTCTCGCAAAAATACTTGTTACTCGAACCGGTCTTCTCAGAATTTTCTGAACTACCTGCTCTTCCAATGTATGGGTTCTACTTTCTATTTTCTTTCGATGTCCTAACTTCTTCCTGGCCACTAATTGAAATGTATTATTTCATTAGTATCCATTACATTGTTCCTATCACATACGATGTATTTATAAACCATTGGAATTTTGCAAGTCGTTGCTGCACAACTCTGCTTATTATTGTCTATGAATTTCGCCTTTCACTGTTCATATGTTGTAATGAAATGCAAATATTTGCTCCTCTCACCTGAGAAAGCTATGCCTGTCAGTATATTTGTACTAGTTTGCAATACAGTTGTATCAGTTTTAATTACAGTTATTCGAAGAAAACAAGTCATACTGGGTGAGTTTGTCTGATGGAATGATTTTGTGCAGGGGATATAACATCCATTTTGAGACTTTTTCATTTCTTGCGCATTGCTCTCCCGCAGTGCGCACTATGGACTTGATCATTGTCTGTCTCCAAAGTATGAGTCCTGCCATCATAGTGTATCCCGCGCAACGCCCTGGAGGAGATCTTCATACTTGGTCTCCCAGAAGAAGGGCGATCTTTTTTTTAAGTCCTTTGATAATCGTGAACAACAAACTGTGTAAATCCAACGAAGTCCTTCTCTCCACCACCCCTGGGAGTCATTCGATACAATAAATAAATAAAATTTTATTGTCATTGGGTGTCATTCGATACGATAAATATTATTTACTCATTTTCGGGGACATAAGCACAAGCCAGAAGATTCCATCGATCACAAAAATCACGCAAGATACCTTTTGTTACATTTCTGTTACACTTCACGTATTAAATATTAATAATAAATAAATAAACTTTATGGTCAAAAGCAGTTACAACCTGCGTATGACCTCGTGGAGGACAAACTAATTTACTCTTCGGAAGCAAGCAAGGGACCATCCCATCAATTGCGATCAAGGCCCTGAGGTAGAGGCGGATTTAAAATTTCAATGTACTCCTAGCGAGTAGTCTCAGCAACTGCTCGGCTCGGAACATCGTGAAAGACTGCTCGAACTTGAGAATAAAAATCGGATAAGTGAGTGAGTGAGTAAGTAAGTATGTAAATAATTACGTAAGATAGTACGTAAGTAACTAGGTGTTGCTCCGTCTGCGATCATCGTCTTTTATAAGTTCATCCCCACCACAAGATTTTCGTTCCGCCTCCATTGACCCCGAGTTTCGAAGACTGAAAATTCTCCTGACGGATGCAATTCGTCCACTCTCCCCCGTCTTTTTTTTCGACATTTCGTTATCTTTTCCCCGCGTCTACGTTTCTTCCAGACCATGCGTATGTAATTTTTAATCTTATATCGCCTACACTTTTCCAAATACGTCTCACCTGAAACACGTGCACCCTTACGTAAATAGTCGTTAGATCCTATCTTAATCTATGGGTCAACATCCGGCATCAGCTGCGATTCTTCGCGCGACTGTTTATTTCAAATATCTTACTCAGGTCCGAGATGACAGACCCGTCTTCTTATACCTCTGTCTGGAGTTTTCTCCCGCCTTCCTTGGTCTTTTACCTTCTAAGAACTCTTTCATATCTTCCCCTCTTCTCACTGAAATTAATTGCGTCAACTCTAATTTCGTTTGGTATTAATATGCTTCGTCTCACGTCGATCTTTGTTTTTCTCTTAATTTAGACTGAAATTATTATATAATTACAATATATATACATACACTATAGCAAATTATATTATTTACAAAAATATGATGTATGTCAGCATATTCGCGCTCTGAAAAAACAAAAAATGGGTGAGCAACACATTATAATAGCATATAGTATAAAGATATATTAAAAAGTGGTGAGCAACTGAATAGTGTGTAGTATAGACATAAAAAACCTCAACGGATTGAGGAGTCCACCCACGACAAACTCCACAATACGTCTTAGACTCCACCCGCGATGTTCTGTGAGGTGATTGATCTCGTTGTGCCACACCGTAATTCGAGAGGTGTGCGACACATGGGACAGGTGTGGCGCCTGTAGTCAAACACTCACGACTCGAAACACCTCCAACAGAACAAATCTCTGCGGGAGGTGAGAGTGGTGTTGGTGGGTGATAAAAGACAGATGGCGCACTGAAAACAGGAGAGAGAGAGACCGCGCGCCGTTGTTGTTGGTCTAGTGTTCTCCATCGTAGGCGGGAGGTAGATTTTCAACGGGATGGGACAAGGACCAGAGCGCGCGACGCAGGACGATGAGACGTTCTTGCACGAGACTGCGTTGTGTGTCACATGTGAGTTGTGTGTCACATATATTGTGTGACATGCGTTGTGTGTCACATATACAAGTTGCTCATACATGTATATAAGTGTAACTTTTACTTCAAGTCTCTTGACAAAACTCATGTACTTCAAACCTTTTCATTAAA